>VUQH01031270.1:0-15000 GCA_015106775.1 Etroplus canarensis
TGCTCCCTTGTATTCTCCACCAAGGGATCGCCACAGCGGATTAATCCGCATTGGTAATTTGGCAGAGGTTTTACGCTGGATGCCCTTCCTGACGCAACCCTCCATGGTGAAAGGGGCTTGTGTCCCCACTTGTAACTGAATCAGGGACCTTTCGCTTCAAAGGCGAATGCGTAACCCACTACGCTACCGGGGAGACTTATGATCCCTCACAATTCACAGGTTATTGTAATGTTTGAAGTACAAAAAGAAAATGACAGCCATATCCAAGACAACAGTTCTTGACTGGCCCAAACCCTGCGTATGACATCACTATGCCATGAATAAATGACAGCATTTAGGTGTAGATGGCAGAGGAGCACATGCAAACACTCATTTTATGATCATTACAAAGATGCTAAAAGAATATACTTGCATTAAAGTTGAGTAGCTGAGTCTTTCTGATATGCTGATCTTCAAATTTATTGAGAAACTTGGATGTGTGCTTCACTCAGGATATTTGTCATTCTCTTGTGTGATGGAGGCAACTGTAGTGCTGAAACTATTTTTTTTAGACTCAGTCTTTTCAGTTTTTCTGTTTTAATCAGCTATACTGCCGCTAAGTTTCACACAAAAATCTATTTTCTATTTTTTTCTGTTGAATATTTGAAAGTGGCTTTCAGCTTACAGTAAACATGATTCATGGATTTGTTGTGTTCTTCCTCTGTGAGGTTATGACAGCTAATCAAAAACAGGAATACTGAATATGAAAGACAATTTATCAAACATACATTTTTAACTAATTACAGTTTAACTATTTTAAGAATTAATCTACTGACATTTTTTATATCGAAGTAATCAAAACTCTCAAGTATTTCCTGTAGTACCCCAAAGTACCCCTAGAGACACTAGCACACTGTTTGACAAACATTGTTCTGTTTTACCTGTTCCAATGAACATGACATCATATTTCTGTCCATCCAGAGCCAACACACTGTCCACCACAATCCTTGTCAGCAAAGCTCCTTCTTTAACCAGCAGTGGGCCTCCTGTCAGTGGGCGAACTGCCTCATCCATGAGGGGACGGTCCCTGATGAACTGGAGGGTTTTGTCTGGAAGGTCCAGAGAGCAATTCATCCCCATTTTACGGGCCACATTATTGATGCACTGAAAAATACCAGAAAAATGCAATTTAATTTTTTTTCCTCACATCTGTGAGTATTTATGCGATTATTCAATTTAATTTCTGCCTGCAACCGAAGTCTTTAAACTCACCGCTCCTGGTCTGGGGACAGGCACCTCACCAGTATACATCACCCACTTAACATGGGATGTCTCCACAGCAACAGGTGTCTTGAACTTTCCCTCACTGAAAATTTCTCCAATAGCAGACACACTGTATGCACACACAGCAGACACCTGGGACAAGGTCCTGGAAACACAACATCAAAGTTTAGTCGAGCACGAAGAGATGCGGAAAATATTCTCATAAAAGTTGAGCATATTCTTATCAGCTCAATTGAAACACAAAAATATTACTTGATACAGACTATGTAGTTATTTTTCTGTGAATTTGCATGCTTCAGTTGTTTCTGTGAACTGACAGCTCAGGTACTCCCCACATTTCCTAAAATCAACACCCCACCCTGAGCCATAAAAACCACAGGATTTGATAGTCAGCACTTACGACTGTGGAGTGAAGACAGTATAGAAGACACTCTTCCTCCAGTCCTTGTGCTTCAGAAGGAAGACATCCTGGACAATGGGGGGCAGGCTGGGTTCAGGGAAAGAACAATCTAAACGAGCTTTCAGGAACGACGTCCATTTCCTCTGCAGTGTCCGCTGGCCACCCATATCCCCCTAAACACAGAGACAGAGCACTTTGTTATCTGCGCATATCCCCTTTAACAATGACCAGACCTGTGTCAGACAGACTAGAGTTCTTGCACAAACTGTGTTGATTACCTTGCAAACACGGGCCACTCGTGACACTGCAACTTTGCTGTAGAAGTCGTACTCCATGGCATTCTCACTGAAGAACAAGTACACCTTATCATCATCACCATCAGGACTGTCAAAGCTCTCTCCCACAAAGTCCATGTAGACAAAGTTTGGCTCTGAAATCACAAAATGGTAATTAAACACAAGCACAGAAAAAGTCAATTTCAACAGCATCACAAATACAAAAAAAAATCATATCATTCCATTAAAATTTAAATGGACAGGAGAGGAACTCACCATTGAGCCAGGAGCTTTTAAACTCAGTACGAAGAGCCAAGTTTGAGCTGCGCAGAACAACAGGCTCAGAGCCTAAGAAGTTGATGGACGTAGCCGAATACAGATCATTTCCTATTGGACAGGAAAAAGAAGTGAGATGAAATTCCTGGAAATCCACTGTTCACATTAAGTTGGAACAACATTTCATTTACATAGTCACTAATGGACTGAATGACTGTGTCGAATTTGTACACAGACTATGCTGAGTGAGCAGGTAGCACTAGCAAATAAATTAGGAGTGGTATTTATAATTTATATGGTGTCTGAAAATCTTGTGCCATCTGAAATCTGCACACAACTATCAAACAGAGCTTTTCTGTTGCTTCACTATGAACCCTCATATTCTTCACTTTGTTCCCTTTAGCAGCCAGAATGCCTCAGACACTCACCAACCATGAGGGAGGAGTATCTCTGAAAGGGATCAAAAGGACACTTCCCCTTCCCCTCCTCCTGCTTTCCCTTCAGCGTCAGCTGTCCATTAGCAAAAGTCTGTCAGGAACAAAGAAGCAGAAGAGGGAAGAAAAAGTTGTTGATGTCGGGAAAACAGAGAAAACTGTTTTATTCAGACACAATATTGAGCTTGAGAACTGGAACTAAAAGAAGATTATTGCTTGTTCAAATGCTTAAACCAGTTAACTAAACTTGCATACATTTGCATTATTACTCACCAAGGATGCAAAAGGAATAGAAACATTTTTAGATTGATCTTCAGCATTAAAATAACCAACTATTATATTTTTTTTTCCTGAACGTGACCCTCCAGGTGCTAGGAACACATGATATAGATCAAAAGTAACCGTGAACATAATGTTTGCATTGATTTTTTTTGTATATTATTTTCAGTAGTGCTGCAGTTTCACATAGGAACTTTTTAATACCTCATGGTGATGCAGCCGAGGCTGAAATTTGAGTCTCTTGCCAAAACAAACTTCATTCATGAGCTGCACAGACAGTATAAAGGAAAAGGTTCAAACGACTTTTCTTTTTCATCACGACCAAGACTCACACATCAGGGGAAGGAAATTTAGCTGATGATCACAGGAGGGAAATTTCTCAAAAAAAGCAAATCATTCCCATAATCAGAATCAGAATACTTTATTAATCCCCGGGGAACAATTATTATATAAATTATTACTGTTTGAACTAAAGAGGACCCTGCTTTTCTTTATGTTCTGTCATGTATATATTTTTCAGTGGTGGATGCTGACATCAGACATGGCCAATGTTTCAAATAACAAGCTCAGCAGATGTACAAGTAATCCTCATAAGCCAATAAACACTCCATTTCAGATAGTGAGAGAGGATATCCTAATCGGCTCCCTGCAGTCGCTGTAAGACCACTAAAGGTATATCCCCAAAAAGCCTTCAATTTCTTCACTTGATGCAATGTGAGACTAGAACTAGCATCTTGAGAAGACTTTAGTTGTAAATTGGCACTATAAAAATACAACTGAACTGCAAATATAACAGGGGTCTCAAACCTGCAGCTCTGGAACTACATTCTGCTCTTTTACACACCTCCAGTGGCTCCCTGTGACTTTCACAAAAAGCTACATGACCATGAGCAATGTTGCACAAACACAGGTAGGACTCAATGTGACTTTATAGCTTTATAACTGCTCTGTTTCAACAAAGACATGTTTTGTTAAATGCAAAGGTAATGCACCAAATAATCATAAATAGTCTACTTGAGAGTAGTCACATGTAAAAAGATTTGAATTATTTACAGCTATTAGTAAAATTGATAGTATAATTTATACTTGACAGGCTGTGACATCTTAATTAAAAAACTCAAGTATGTTTTGCAGCTCCACACAGATATTTTTGGTCAAAAATAGCTAAAAAATGGCCGTTTTGATAGTAAAAGTTATTGACCCCTTTAAGAAATAAGTCAGGTGAAATAATTTTCTATTGTCAATTAATCCTATAGGAAAGACTAAAATGCCTTAACCATTTTCTTCTCTGCCACATGCCTCCAAAAATGCTAAAAACAAAATGAGTGAGTGAGGAAACTGATTCCACTGTTGCACAGTTTCCCTTAATTATAATGCGCATGGGCACTGTAGTTTATTTAAAGTCAGTCACACCTACACTGTACTGCTGGTTTAAATATTCACTAGACCCCTGGGTAGGTATTAATCTATAACATGAAATAGTCCCGGTGAACCTCGGCATTTATTCCTGTTTCAGGGATATTTGCAAAAACATGTCTTGCTGTTTTATGCAGTCACTGAACCTTTTTTTTTTTTAAATTTCACTGCATTTTTTAGACATTTTTCAAAGCCTCACGTCTTGAGCAGGTAGTACATCAGTCTTTTTATGTGATTCGCCCACAATAAAAACTCTACTTTATGAACCTTAAAACAAGTGTTACTATCATCAGTTCAAATGGGGCAAATAGGCAACTGTTTGGTATGACTTATAAGATAATCAAAAAAGAGGTACTCAAAAGGGGAAACCACAGAAATATATTTTGTCCTGATTAAACCTGTATTTTAAAGTATACTTACCATATAGTCACAGATTGGGCTAAAAGCATTTGTGCCACAGACATACATTGTAGTGTCATTCACTTTGTGCAGGGTTCGAATGTAGTTGCGGCATTCCACCTGCAATGAGATCCAGCAGAGAGAATGCCAAGGCCAGAGCTTTGTTAGTTCAGCCGCAAAAACACAAACACGCCGCGTACATGTAGTGAGTGCACATGTTGCCAGAGCTGATGGTGGCCAAAAGGTCAGGGTTGTGCACTTGCAGTTTCTTCTCGTGGCTTTATTTGAACATTCAGTGCAAAGCTATAAGCAAAGCACTTCAAAGAGAATTCTATGTAAAAACTTGAAAAGGAAAAAACATTCCCATATGAATGATTAACAACTATACCAAGCTAAAATGTGTGGGGGAGTAAACAGCTTTCAGTCAATGGTCATCTTTTTATAGCTGTGCCCTAGAAGTAAAAATTATCATATGCTGGCTTTGTTTTGAACGGCTTTACACAAACCTCCGCATGTTTTCCCTTGTATGTGCACTCCCTCTGTTTTTCCTCTGTCACTCGCCAATACACCTGCATTAAAAGAAGAAAGAGTCTTGTCAAAGCACGTAGGAATGGTGTCGCAACCACACAGTAGTAGTCCATTTACACGCTCACATTTTATTGTTTGTCAAGACCTGTCAGTGTGCTCTAGAAAGGAGTACCTGGAGTGCTCGGTTGTGACTGTTAGATATGATTCTACAGCTATGAAAAAAACTGCTGTGTATCCACAGATTCCAACAAGAATGTTGTTCATATCATTCAAATTCCTCATTCAAATGTGCGCAGTGGTCAAGTACAGAGAAATGCTGATAATGTGTGGGAAACTACAGTACATAATTTGATATAATCTTTGGCCATAATACACAGTATGTGAAAGATATATATTAAAAAGTCTGACCAAATTTCCTTTTACAGCATTCTTTGCATAAAGGAAGTAAATATGGGTCGCATTAGCCTTTTTTTGTTTCTTTTTTTATTATTTGAAAAAAGTGAGACTTTTTCCTTGTGGAATACAAGCTTGTGAGACCTTTGTGCCAACACCTAGTCTGACATTAAGTTCTGTCACTATTCAACACATCCAGTGATAGTAATATATGCTATATGGACAGAAATATTAGGACACCTACACATAACACCCACAGGAGCTTTTATGATATCCCATTCTAAATCCATAGGCATTAAAACGGAGTTGGTCCCCCATTTGCTGCTATAATTGCTTGCACTCTCCTGGGAAGACAAGAGTTTCTGCTCATTTATCCAGAAAGGCATTTGTGAGGTCAGCCACTGACGTTGGGTGATAGGGCCTGGCTTGCAATCTATGTTCTAGTTCATCCCAAAGGTGTTTGATGGTATTGAGGTCAGGGCTCTGTGCAGGCCAATCATTTTCTTCTACACAAAACTCATCCAATGATGCCTTTACAGACCTTGCTTTGTGCACTGGGTCACAGCCATGTTGGAACAGAAACACTCCATCCAATGCTTGGCACTTTGCTTGTTAAGGAGGTTTGGAACTATATTGCGTCAGTAGTGTGTTGGTGACTCTTGTGCAAAATGCACCTCAGCACTTAGCGACCCCGCTCTACACTGCTCCATCCAACTCTTGGCATTGTGCTTGGTGATGTAAGGCTTGCAAGCAACTCTGAAGTTACTGAGTCAGCAGAGCGTTGGTGACTTTTACACGTTATCACCTCAGCCCTCGCCAACCCCAGCCCCATCCTGTAACTTTATGTGATCTGCAACTTCATGGCTGAGTTGCTGTGATCTCTAAACACTTCTACTTTACAATAATACGACTTACAGTTGATCGTGGAATATATAGGAGGGAAGAAATTTCACAAACTAACGTTGCAAAGGTGGCACCTATTATAGTATCACGCGCAAACTCAGCAAGCTGTTTAGAATGACCCATTCTTACAAAAATGTTTGTAAAAACAGGTGCTTGATTTTATACCCCTGTGGCAATGGGACTGAATGAAACACCTGAATTCAGTGATTAAGAGGTGTGGCTCAATAGTTTTTCCATATAATGTATCTGCAGTGAACCAGTACTGTATGCTGGCCTGTGCAACTGAGTAGCTACCTCTACTGCAAACCAGCCCAAATTAGATACATTTGAGGGGCTTTAAACAACTGGAGGGTAAAGGACAGCAACAACGACAACAACAACAAAAACTTGCTTTGCAAAATACTGAATTATTTCAATATCAGAACTAACAACATCTTTCAAATTAGACACAATGAAAGAAAAATCTTCTGGCCAAACTGCTCATAACTCTTGCCCCCACAACCTGAGTCATTTTAGGACGTCATTAACTAAAAAAGTTAAGAACCACTGATACAAATCTTATCTAGGCCAAACAAGTCCAGCCTTGAGTGATTTACCGATTATCTGAGTAAAAGGCTTCACCACAGTGACAAACTATCATAAACGTTTAATAAATGTTTATTTTTAATCTGCAATAATGAAAAGTTAATAGCCAAATCATCAAGCAAAATAAGTAACACAGCAGCACCAGCCTGTGTATTTTATGTGTTGATATCTAACAGCTCTGCAGACAGTTCTTTCAAAATTGCTTAAAAGAGGAGGCAGCTGCTGAGAACAAAGGGCCATTTCTTCTAAATAGATTTTTTGAATGATTCTTCGTGTTCTTACCACATCCTTTTTAACTGAGATGTTGCTGATATCCAGAGCATAGATGGCCTCTCTTGCACCCAGCAGCAGCATACCCAGGTCCTCTCTCATCAGCATGGTGGAGTAATTGCAGATCCCGTCTTCTCTGAACAGCTTCAGTTCATCTACACAGAAAACCCTGCATTACTACTTTTGCTTTATTTACCTCCCACATTTTAGCCACTGTAAATCCATGCAGATGGTAAAATGCTCCCACAGCAAAAGGCAAAATGCTAATTCACTGAAAACTAATAAACTTGTCCCAGCTAGCAGGAAAAAAGGTGGTAAAGTTGCACTACTAGATCATAAATCATGGGAAAAATATTCAAAACTGCTGCAGCTTCAACTTCTGATTCAGCCCATGAGTAGGAACAATATAGAGGGAATATTTCCATGACATATTGCTGGAGAGCAAGAGAAAATCTCTGACTCACTCTGGTAGGGTACAGTCTTTCGTGGCACACAATAACGCATGTGATCAGCACTAAAGCATACATGGAGCATCAATCCACAGACGATGCTGAGGGCTGAAAGAAGAAACATGGCTCAGTGTCCAGGTCTGTCTAAGTGTGGAAGAGCTGCACAGTCCAGCTCTGCCACCAAAGCACCTAATCAGAGACAGCTCATGGTCCAGTGTGTCAGTCCAGAGGTTGTCAAACTGTGGTGATGTCACTGTCCTTGACATGTGCCACTCTGGCACGAGTTGTCCTATTTGTTTACAGAGATCCTCTAAAGAGAATTCATTCAGATGTTTAACCAGGACTGTCGATTGCAGCTTCTTGGTGAAAATCTATGTCGGTGTTAGCCTCCAGCGCAGAGCTAATGAGCTGCTGGTGTCCTCTATGGAAGGAGGAGCAGAAGCCATACTGCTCAGCTAGTGGTGAGGGATGCTGAAGGAGATCATTTTCACGGCAGCCCACTTCTGGAACAGATATGAAAACATCTATGAAATAATCAAAGAAACCGATGAAATAGAAAACCTGACTTTAATACTAAACCTGGAAATATTACGTATATTGAAAGAGGGATACATTCCCTTGAAAAATTTAAATCTCAGCTGATTTTTTTCAAATAACTTACTTCTTCTTACCTTTTCCAAAATTATACAAATTTATAAAATCCTTGCTCTTAAAGGGGTCCTATCATGCTTATTTACAACTACATATATATATATATATATATTCCCTCCTCCCTTTAAGGAAGTTTTGTTCTGATTAGCTGCCACAAGGTTTAAACAGCAAATCTGTGTTGCTTCTGTGCTCACAGTCAGAACTGTGTGCCTGAAATGGTCCTATTAGGAATAAAATATCCACTCTTACTAACATCATACAGAGCCAAGAAAAACAGTCTGGAACAAAGCATTTATTAACCTTTAGTTGACAATAGTCCAAAACACAATTAAACTGATCAGTGAAAATACTAAAAATATTTTCTTTATATTTGTGTTGTTAAATAAAGGTTTATGTGAATTACACTATCACAAATGTTTGTTTTTATTGGGTTTTGCAAAATATCCCAACTTTTCTGGAAACTGGTTTGAAATGTGTGGCGTCCACAAGAGCCAGATTAAAAATAAGCAGCAGAGGTCAAGATAAAGATAGTAGTAAAAACGCCGGGAGGAAAAAGTGCCATAAATGAACATGTTCCACTTGCTGATGCTTACAGTCAGAAAAATACAGACAGTATGCTAAACAGAGACAAATATAACTACATATTTCTCCAACAGACAAGTCTAGCACCACTTACAGCTATTGCTATGACAAGTCATAAGAGTAATCTTTATAAAGGAAGCTGATGTTAAGTGAAAATCTGCAGAGTATCATGCTGCCCACCCACCCCCACTCTCTCTTCCTCCTCCACTCTTTGCATCTTCCTGTCCTCCTCCCTGATAAGAACCTGCTTCCTCTGGACTCAGCAGGGTTCAAGCAGCAGAGGGGATCAGTTCAGGTTTGGGCATGCATGCAGATCACGGTAATTCATTGTTTGAGAGCTCCATCCCTACCCTGGGATTCATGTGGTATTGAGACTTACCACTTCTTTGGTGAGATTCTGTCTGTTTTGACAAACTGAGCGATGCAGCCTCATTCAAAATTCATCAATGCACTTTAACTCAGAATAACACACAAAGCATATTTGAGAGCAGATTCACAAGGTAAAAAAATTTGGGGGTGCAGCACCACACAAATGCTTTGCATCTGTTATTTAGATTTTAGCTCACAGAGGGGGAGAAAAACAGCAGAGATGCATCCTTTGAAACACACCGTACAGTCCTCGCCTGCTGACAGAAATCAAAATGACAGCATCTAAATTTCTTTGAGAGACAGCTAGGCACTAACTCCCCTGTGCCTCAGAACAACCTTGTTTATTGAAAGTGCATTTTGCAGCTAGCTGCCATGCTCCCACCCTGTTGTTACTTGACACAGTGGGACGAGCTGCTGCACGCATGGGACTGTTCATGTGTTGTCAAATGGGCGACATCTTGCATGCATTTCACCACAGGCTGCTGGGGGTTGAGAGGACTGTAGGTTAAGTGCCACGGCTGAATGGAATAACTGACGGGTGTTTTTCACAGATTTTGACAGACAGTTCAAATGGTGTAGACAGGTAGGCAAGGTTACAGTAACAGAAAAGATAAGATAAGATAAGATAAGATAAGATAAGATAAGATAAGATAAGAGAGAACTTTACTGATCTCAGCTGAAAAGTGACACACAGTGAGGTGCAGATAGTTGGAAATGTGCAAGCATGCAACAGCTGTCCTTTTTACACTCTGGGTTTCACGCACTGTTATGTGCATGGGGTCATAGTGTAAGGTGTGATGATGCACAGATGAGGTTTTTACAACTAATATAGAGCTGATTTTCATCTGCAATGGGACCCTTAGTCTGGAAGTAACTGAATGAAATGACAAAAAATAGATACATCCTGCACTCTGAGAATTTGAATGTGAAGTGGCACCACTCCTTTATCCTAAATCACTAATATAAACTGTACTAATTTATTATTTACTGCATTTTTTGGCCTCCTGAGGCAGCAGAACAAGCTGAAAAACACATCTTCATCAGCTAAGCAGCAAGTAGCACACAATGTATTTATTAAACTTTTATTTCTGGAAAAGAAACTGCAGCTTGCAACAAATAATATCTGTGTCTCGCTGTAGCATAACCAAAACAATTAACTAAAACAAGCAAAACTTGCACTTGCACTATATGGACCACCTACACATTACATCTACATGAGCTTTTATGACACCCCATTCTAAATCCACAGGCACTACTAAACAGTTGGTCCACCCCTTTGCTGCTATAACAGCTTCCACTCCTCTTTGAAGGTGTTCAGTAAGATACTGGAATGGGTCTATGGTAACTTTTGCCCATTGATCTAGAAAAGCATTTGTGAGGTCAGACACTGATCTTGGCCAAGAGGGCCTTTATAGACCTTGCTTTATGTACTGGGGCAAATTCATGCTGGAACAGCAGATAGCTTTCCTCAAACTGTTCCCACAAAGCTGGAAGCATAGAATTGTCCAAAATGTCTTGGTAAGCTGAAGCATTATGATGTCCCTTCATTGGAAATAAGGGGCTCAGGCCAATCCCAGAAAAAAATGTACCCCTCCTCCATCAAACTTTACAGTTGGCACGATGCAGTCAGGCAGGTAACATTCTCTTGGCATTTGGAAAATCCAGACTCATCCATAAGACTGCCAGATAGAAGCGTGTAATTCGCCACTGTACAAAATACATTTCCACTGCTTCAGAGCCCAGTGACAGGGTGTTTTACACCACTCCATCTGACACTTGCTCCCAGCACACTCTTTTTGTGCTGATGTTAATGCCAGAGGAGGTTTGGAACTCTGCAGTTATTGAGTCAGCATAGTATTGGTGGCTTTCACTACATGGCTCAGCTCTCAGTGAACTCACTCTGTAACTTTCCGTGGTCTGCCACTTTGTAGGTGAGTTGCTGTGGTTCCTAAACGTTTCCACTTTACAAAAATACCACTTATCGTGAAATATCAGTTTCATTAACTGACTTCTTGCAAAGGTTGCATCTTATTACAGTACCACACTTGAACTCAGTGACTTGTTAACAAGGACCTGTTCTTACCCAAATAGTTTCAAAGGCAGACATGCATGGCTAGGTGCTTCATTTTCATATACCTGTGGCAACAAGACAGAACGAAACACCTGAATCCAGTAATTAAGAGATGTGGCCCAATAACTTTGTCTTGTTGTGGTTTACACATTTGCCTCACAAGCGAAAGGTCCCTGGTTCAATTCCAGGTGGGGGACACAAGCCCCTCTCACCGTGAAGGGTTGTATCAGGAAGGGCATCTGACATAAAACCTCTGCCAAATTATCAATGCGGATTAATCCAGTGTGGCAACCCTTTGGGAAAAATACAAGGGAGCAGCTGAAAGAACAGTGTATGTTCAGAGGTAGTTAATAAAACACGGTTTTCCAATTCAGGCGCGATAAGTTTCAGAAGCTCACCAAAAATACGAATTTGTTATTCGCCTATGAGCAGGATTTGTGACAACATAACAAGTTTGGAAAACAATCAAACAGTAGACAAACAAGTGTGACATGGGTGTGAATCATGCAATGTTGATTTATTAGATGCGTTTGCGGATGTGGGATACAACTTGTATCAAGTAACTAATTACATATGACATACAAAATAAGAGCATAAGGAGATGAAGATTTAATTTCATGGATTTTTAACCAGCTACTGTAAAATTCTTTAGAAAAAATATAAAACATTAAAAATATTAACAAAATGGCATATTTTCTACATCTTTGTACATTTCTAGAGAGATCTTTAACTTTGTATCCCATTTTTGTGAAGGGTTAATATGGATAGTGTAAATATTCCTTCTTTGCTGCTAGCTTTTTCTTTTTTAATTAATCAGGAAGGTCGCTCCCATGAACTGTTTGACCTTTTATCTCGTGAAAGGAGGTTGCACAACGCCACTGTTCTATATAATGGCTATAATGGCTATATAATGGCTTACTACCATTAATGGCCCTAATGTAATATATTACCTTTTGCCTTTTATCAATGACACACCTTTATTAGTCCTGGTAAGTAAAGATTATGGATTTGTGCAGACTGAAGCTAACATATTTTTACACTATGTTTTAAATGGTGAATGATTTATTAACATAAAAGTATTTAACAGTGACCCCTTTGTTAACTATGAGTCTTTCTTTGGCACCTTTGTGATCAAAACAAAAATAAATCAAAAACATTGTAGGTGTGCGCTTCTCTGATGTAACGACTATGTAATAGAAGATTAGTGTGAAAGGCAGTTATGTCTTTTGTTTATAGGGGTTCCAGTACAGCCAGCAAAACCTGCTCATGGACTTATCATTAAACACACAGATACGTTATCCAGTCCTGAAAAACTTGATATTTCCTATGTGCTAGACTGCAAAGCACATCTATAGTATTTATGGCTAACACTGCTCATGCAAAAAATACACAGCATCTGTATACAGTGAAGAACACTTTCTCATCACTTGATTCTTCTTTTGCTTCATTTGACATTTAAAGCACTGGTTGCGGCAAAACAGCGCCTACAGAATCAACAAGAGCGTGACTAAAACAGTTTCTTTACATTTCCATACATTTAGGTGTAAATGTCAACATGTATCTTTCTAACAAGCAGAATCCTTAAAAGGTAGCACTTTGACAACACGTGGGTTTTTACTCATCAAGCAGTACAACTGTGAACAACTGTGGGTTCAAAAACTGCACATGAACGAGTTCAATACACAGAAGAAGCCCTGCAGCAGTATCTCCAGACACTAGAACCACTTGAAACATGAGGATATTTATAGCCTCTTCAGGAGCCTCCATGCTATCTCCAAAAACCCTACAATGGATTCTCAACCCAACTACGTGCTGCTAACAATGTAAAACCTCACACAGCATCTGAGACGAGCACAGACATGCATGCTGTTGTCATCTCTATGAGTCACAAAACATCCAAAAAACAGTCAGTCAAACAGCTGGAGTGAGCCATAACTGCGTAGGCACAGGCTTTGGTGTACGCCTTAAATGACGGCACTACGCTGTGCCGTATGGGTGAGGTCTCCTCAGGCAGTAACCGATTTACCTGTGGCCTGACTAACTGCTCTACAGGTCTGATTCTAATTGATTCACTGGCTGAATGGTTGGTTGTCTGTTCCCTGTTTTTTTGTCTGGTTGCCAGTCTAACGTAAGCTGAGCTGTCTACTGGCAGGCCAGCTGGTGAGCTGGCTGTGATACAGTATTCCAACAACACACTGGCTTAAACAGGAAACCGGCTGTGGGAGGGTGTTCACCTTTACCACTCTGTATGTCATAGAGTCTGTTGTGCAATTTTCACTGGAAAACACACCCCAGTTCAGCACTAGGTTACATTTTTGCAAGCTCACATTTGCTTAAAAACAAAACCTCTTCTTTCATCATAATGACAATTGCAGGCCACCTTTTGTTTTAATGTGCAGGAGAGCTGCAATTAGCTGAAAACAATACTTCAAAAACATGCAGTGAGTGCAGTTTTCAAGCTGCAACACGTATCATTAGAACTGAGCCACTGGACAACTAACAGTATCATTAACTGACAAGTGCACAAACATAATAAAAACACAACAGCCTGTTTGATAAGGTGTTCACTTTTGCTTTGACAAATCACTTATTATTGATGAGACAAGTCTGCCAAAGTGTAAATGCATGCTTGAACACATGCACACACAGAAAAACACACGCACACCCAGACAAGTCTATGCAGGACCTGTGGCACAAAAGGAAAATATCAACACCCTCATATCTCTGCCTGTTCACTGACAGATGGTAAAATCCAAGAAAACAAAATGTGCTGTAGATTAAAAAATCAGCCACCATTTTTCTAAAATTAATCCTTGATTAGATAAAATATCATTAGAAACAGCAACAAGTTGTTGGCCAAACAACAATCCAAAACCCAAAGATAATTCAGATTACAACGCCATAAACGGAGAAATCGGCACAAAGTACTCTTTGGTATTTTTGCCTGAAAGTGAATGTATTTATTTTAATAATTATTGAATTAGTGGCTTCAGCTCTTTAAGAAACATTAAGATGTATTCTCAGCAGAGGGCGAGAGAATCTTGGTATTGTTATTACTTCTTTAAAATACATAAAATACATATTTAAACAGTACTACCTACACCAGCGTAACAAGCCTCCTGTTTCATAAGATAAGATCTCAAAAAGCTGGTGCCAGCCTATCATGATGTGCCAACTGCAACAATGAAGATGTTTTTCCTGTTGTGGTTGTCAAGACTTATCAAATCTCTGAAAGCCACTTTGCTCACTATCTGAATCGTCCTCAAACTGGAGGCACAGAGCTGAAGCCAGAGGGGTGGGGGGTAACCAGAACAATATGTAGCGGAAGAATATGTTGAGAAAATAAACAAGAGTTTGCAAACCTTTGATGAAAATTAACTGGCATTCTTGTTTTTTTTTTTAGTTGCTTCCTTAATTATGCCTTTCACCCATCTGAAGGAGGGGGGGTGAATGCCAG
>VUQH01031271.1:0-28866 GCA_015106775.1 Etroplus canarensis
AATTTATTTATATATATTTTATATTTTTTTTTTTTACAGGTTGTGAAGCAAAAAAACCAATACTAGCTTACTGCTGAAAAAACAGATTAATGAAGATAGCAAAACAGTATTTGATCCAGATAAGTTCTGCCATTACCAGATTTTTAATTATTTTATATTAGTGTAATTTCAAATTGTAAGGATGTGTTTTCACTGTCAAAGAAGTCAAAAATAAAAATATCAAAATAAAGATATAGAAGTATTGTTCAGCCTCGTCAGAGGTATGCAGTCTCTGACTGCTCTTGTTGCTCTTTGATATTCCAATAACCAAACAAACAAAATGTGCTCAAGCATTGTTGGTCAGTAGTCATTGATGAAAACTTGTTCAAAACTAACTCACGACCAATTTAGCTATCAGCAACACATTCAGAGCAAAGACAAACACTCCACAAGCCCCCACATTCACACATCCACACAAACCATGTGGTGCTAATCAGCCTACACACACACAGACAAAATATATATACCTTTATTGAAGCTTTAATACACTGCTGGCTGATACACAGAGGTGTGTGTGTGTGACTGTTTGTCAGTACATGATAACATGATAATGCTCAGGATGGATGAGAGGGATGAGGGCCACTCTGTTGCCAAGGTGACGGACAGGGCTGTAAACACGCTACCCCTGACTCATTTCTCCACAATAGAGCCTCTCTCTCTCAAATTCACACACACGCACACATGTGTGCACATGCGCGCACACACACACACACACACAGTCACACAATGGAGTCCAATCTAAAGGAGACAAGAGGATCCGGAGATGAGAGCCACTCCATTCTGCTTAGCTATACATCTGAATAGGCCTGAGGAATAAACGCAACCCTTTTTGTCATATACACGCTCATTTAGAAATGCACATCGGACACACACAATGTGACAAACACAGGTAGCGCATACTTGAATTGAAAATCAGCAGGTCGTCCTGGTGAGGCTGAAAATCACGTACTAGTTCATTTCATCAGACACAAAAGCAGAAAAAGTGCAACTTTGTGAGTTTGGAAGTACTTCCTCATATTAATTGTTGCTCATACTGGGTGTTTAAAAGTGAAAGATCCTGTCAAAGATCTCTAAAGCTATAAGGGTATAAACACCAACAGTACTGTTCTTTGTCTGTATTTCTAAGGGGTTGAACAAACAAACTAACTGAAACATAGATTTTTAGACTCGAGTCTTTTTGTGTTATTTTCAGATGGTGTATATGGCATAGCACACATATACTATGTTAAATAAATACATAAACAATCTGATTTATAATCCAGCTTGCGATCACATATGTAAGACCTTTTAACACAAAGGAACTTCATTCAACAGGGGCATCATGACCCGCCGGCTGAGTAGCTCTGCTCGTTCCCACACTGAAGACTCCATCTTCCTGAGGCCTGATGAGGATCCTGTCTGGCTAGATGAGCCCACAAAGACTGAAAAAATCAGTGATGGGGTCCTTAAAAAAGACGGGCTCCTAGAATGTAAAGATGGCCCCACAGAGGGTCAAAGCCTACCGGGTGAGGAAATGTTTCTACGTAAGGTGTACGTGCTGGTGATTGAGCTCCACTGCTGGGCAGCACTGTTTATCATCTCGCAAGTCACGGTATGTGATTCAATTACAGAAATCAATTTTTCACTCTGTCTTCTTTTAATCAGCGAGGGTTTTAGATCATCTTTCTGTATGAACTTTGATTTTCAGCTCAATAGGTAAATAAATAAATCCACTGTAGTGTAACTGCAAAATATCAGCAATGCAAATGACTCGTGAACACTTAGGCACTAGGTATTCTCTTAACTTGACCTTTATTTTTTCCACAGAGGTTTTTGTTTTCATATGCATGATTGCATTTTCATATTTGCTTCAAATGTTTCACGGTTGAAAAATACTTCTTTTTGGGTGGATATGTGGGGTTAAAATTTGACACCTCTTTACTATTAATTCCCTCTTCCTATTTCTGTCTGTGCTGACTTCATGTTTTAATCATTCAAATTTAAAAGGACAGGTGCAACATTATCATAAGAAAATAAAAGAACCTCGTGAATTCAGCCACGGTTATGACAATAGACTATGTGGTCTATTTACATTTTGTCTATGCCTGTGTAATAGGCCATCTTCTTTTCTTATCCAATCGCTTTTCACCTGAGAGCGCCCGCCTGATTACCAGCATGTGACTGG
This sequence comes from Etroplus canarensis, assembly GCA_015106775.1. Classification (NCBI taxonomy): domain Eukaryota; kingdom Metazoa; phylum Chordata; class Actinopteri; order Cichliformes; family Cichlidae; genus Etroplus; species Etroplus canarensis. Next base: position 2,204 of record VUQH01031271.1, read on the forward strand.
AATGACTGGAACAGTGACAGGTTGCCTACTTTCTCTCCTCCCAGGGGTACTGGGTGTTTTTCGTAGTGGAAGGAAATGGGCCACTCTCTTCGATCTACAAAGCCCTGCAGGTCATTGACTTCTACCTGGGGTTCATCTTACCTTGCCACCCCATTTTTGGAATGGACGTAAGTATCAACCCTGGATATACAGATGTTTAAAAGGATGTGAGCCATTCAACTATATCTAACTAGCTCATTCTCTCTCTGTGCATGTTTCTCTATCTCGGCCAGTCAGTGGTGTTGATGAGAGAGGTGGTAAACACCAAACAGCACAACTGGATTGTCCATGGCACTGCAGCGATGGGTGTGGTCGTATGTGTTGTCATGGTAAATCCCCATTTGGATCCTTCAGTTTTCATCCAAAACTTCAAACTTTTGGTTACTGAATTATTATTTACTACACAGAAGGACAGTCATCAAAATGAATTACACTGAAGACCTGTAGTTGCTTGTTGATCGATTTGTTTACTGACTGGCACTTTAACTGCTTCTTTTTCGTCTTCTCAGATCACCCATATAGTGTGTAAGTGGCGTTATGGCACTGGCTTGTGGTCATCAGGAACAGTCTCGAGGGATATTAGCGATCGCCGACAGTCTGTGAGCCGCCAGCCTTCCTTCACCTTGTCAGAGTGGACAGACGCCCAGGAGGATCTGATAGACCTGGATCCTGTGCCCCAGACACCAGTCTTTGAGATGGGCACGGACACTAGGACGGAGGGAGATGCCGCCACCCTCACTGTCACACCAGTGGGGCTTCAGGAGAGGTTAGAATAGTGAATGTGGCAGTAGGGTTGAGGATGTTTCGAGAAGGATACATTTGTGTTTATGATTGTTTTTGCACCTGCAGGTAAACACACTGTGTCCATTTATTTGCAATGCGTATTTATGCATTTGTCTGACTGTCTGAATCACACAGGAGAGGCTCCAACGTTTCCTTGACCTTGGACATGTGTACACCAGGCTGCACAGAGCCCTACGGCTATGGAGCCCAGCTTTCTCCCAGAGACCAGTCAGCCCAGGAGTATCTCCGGCAGGGAACGCATGTCCTGACCCCTGCCATGTTACACACAAGGGCCATGGAGGACCACAGCCTGCAGGCTGAGTTTTACGTGAGCACTGCAAAACATTAGCTCACCCACCTACGTTCTTAAGATTAATATGAAATGAACAGAGACTCACCAGAAAAGACATACACAGACACTCACACAAATATATAGATGCAGGCACAAGTACACACACCCACACACACACCCATCAGAGTGCTGCACACACCCGTAAGCTTTTCCACTGTCTGTTAGTGGGCGAAGGATGGAAGCATGCAAGCATTTTTTTTGCATACAAAAACCCACAGAGGATTCCAGTGTCTGCTGGGCAGAAGGATGTGCATTCAGGATCTCACACACACTATCCATAGGTGCAAGAAGACAGCAAGAGTTCAATGTGAGACTGAATATTTTTCAATGTTATATTTTCAACGTTTTGTTGTTTTGTAGAAGGTAAGGTTTGGACTTGCCCATTTCTACAGGGACTGATTTTAGTTCCACTCATTGTTCTGTGTCCACTGGCAGGAAACTCCCATGAACTTTGTGGACCCTAAGGAGTACAATTACCCAGGGCTGGTGAGAAAGAACCGCTACAAAACCATTTTACCCAGTGAGTACAGCTGCATCACAAGCTTCTGACCTCAGTCAGTAAAACAAATCATTGATCTAACAGTTATATTAAAAAAATGTTTTTATGCTGATTATTTTAAATAATTTCACTTTCTATTTAACTGTATCACTAAGATGTGTTACAAAAGGTAATTTTTAAGCATTTATAGCTGTGATGCATGCAACAAGACACAACCCAACCATTTGGTAAACCTTAGCTGTAAGATGAGTTATGGAATGACTGCATAACTATTTCTCCCATCTTCTGCTGCTGCTCTTTGTATGACAAACCCACTGTCTCTCTTACTCATGATAATGTTTCACTGTCCACCTGCAGATACACACAGCAGAGTCATCTTGAAGTCGCAGGATGAAGATGATTTTCTTACTACCTATATCAATGCTAATTATCTCAAAGTAAGTGAAATAATGTGTATTTATAAATAAAGTCTTGCCCCGTGATGCAGCCACTTTGTTCTCAGTGATTAGTAATTTGTAATGCAGCTGTATCAAACTAACTTTGTGACGATCCCGGGCATGTTTGTGTGTGTGTACAGGGATATGGGGGTGAGGAGCGTACATACATAGCAACCCAAGGTCCAACTGTGAACACAGTCGGGGACTTCTGGAGGATGGTGTGGCAGGAGAAGAGCCCAATCATAGTGATGATCACAAACCTGGAAGAGAAGAACGAGGTAACTGTTGGAAGCACTATTGGATAAATGCTATTTTCATATCCTAAATATAAACCATAAATATTATCTTGTGTGCCCATTGTCTCTCAAAGAAATGTGCTGAATACTGGCCAGAAGACACTGTGACACACGAGGGCATTGAGATCACCGTGGTCACGGTGACCCAGGAGGATGACTACAGTCTGAGGGTGTTTACTCTGAAGGTAACCCACAGAAACTATTCATATGTCAAATAAATACAAAGTGTGAACAACACATCAACACAACTTTAATCAACTAATAGACAGGTCAGATCATACTAAAGACAAAAAAGCTAGTTCTCCTCTAGTGTTATATATATAAATGATGAAGTAAACTTAAAAGGGGCCTATTATGATTTTCCTTTTTTCTGTCAGACCCTTACAATTGTGAATACTCATATTAAACATGGCCAAAATTTATTTTGATGGGGGCAACATATGAAAACTAATCCCTGTGAGCCAAAAGCTCAGAGGCCTGTACCACAAGATAAGTTCACAATACCATAGATTTATTTCCTTTATCTGGCTTCACTTAGCCTAACACTGGCGTTTTGGATGAATGGTCACATGAAGTTGGTTACCAACTTGATAAGTGAACCCAGGGTATATCAATCGACCTACAAGCACATTCACATGAAAGGGGTGGTGTCTACTATGTTAATAAAATTTAACATACTTGAAGTCTGCAAAAATACTGTGTGAGTTGACAGAGTATCACAGCATTGTCATTAAGACATGGGAGAATCTAGCAGATTACAGCTGTTATTCCATTAAATTAATGTTTTAGATGTGTGTTAAATAGTTTTAGTTTTTAGTCTTCTAGCTGCAGCCCTGGTGCTAAAATTCAAAAGTAGCTTTAGTTTATGTGCTTATTTGATTTATACTACAAATCAGAAAAGTGCAAATAGGCATCTTGTTTTAGGATCATATATTAATGCTTATAGAAATTAGCAAAGATCAAATTGTTGTAAAATTGTTTGCATCCAAAAGGACTGATATCAAATCAATGATTAAGTTTTGTCTAAGTGTCTGGTTTTATTACTTTCAAAGATGTTTGACACTGTTAAGAAAACTTTAGACCCCCCGCACTATCAGGGCACAGAGGTCCAAGTGTAGTCAGAAGGATCTTCCGAGATCTTTTCCCAAGAACTGATTGGTAAGTAGGTAGTGATTTCATATGTGCTGATTTCTAATCTGGAGCATAACCTGCCCAGGAGAAGGATAAGTCTAGAATTTAAGTTTCCATGGTGATATACCCCGATAAGAGGTGAACCACCTTCATGGTATTGACAATCCAGAATTAACCCTGAACTTAATTCTGGCACAGGTCTGACACTGTGTTTCAGACAGTTTTTTCTACATTTGATTCAATATGATGTCAAATGTGAGTACAGAAGCCCCATCTACCTGTTGTTCAAACATTCTGTATGCGAGAGACAGCCAATCAGAAGAAACATGGCTTAAAGGGAGAGGAGCTGAACAGCTTGATTCAAATGAGCTGAGAGGGCTGCACAAAGGCAGAGTATTATATACTGTAGATAAGCATGATTTTAAACTGTGAATAATACAAAGCCCCTCCAGTTGAATAAAAATGCAGAACAAATATGATATAATTTCATTTTGGGTTCTCATAGTATCAAATACATGTATTAAAACAAAACTGAGGGTTCACATCCAGAATTTTTGAGGCTGTAATTAGGCACAGAGGTGCAGAATTTAAATCCCACCATCTGTATCTTAATGTGCTTGAAACAGCAGTTACCATTAACGTCAGATGGTCTCTCTGGCATTATCCTAAATGATGCCTTGAAAAACTCTGGTATATATACATACACACACACACACACACACACACACACACACACACACACACCCTCTCTCTCTCTGTCTCTCCCTCCCTCCCTCTCTCTCTCTCTCTCTCTCTCTCTCTCTCTCTTGGCCAAGGTAGGGTACACCCTAAACAGGCCACCAATCCTTCACAGGCCTAAATACAAAGGTAGATGTCTTTTCAGCATTTAAAAAAAACACTGAATATACCCAAGGTTAAAAGGATGTAATTTCTGCAACGACATAACGTTCTTAAAAATGTTTTAATGTAATATTCGAATGCTGTGAGGCACTCCAATGAATTTCCATCACTTGTGTTCCAATTCAAATGTCAGAGGTCGATATCTCAAGACCAAAACATCTGCATCTGGGAGCAACTTAGGTCAGAAAATTCTGTGTTGTGATTAGCTACTCTTACCTGCATCTGTTGACATGTGTGTATGTTTCAATACTTTTTTAGATGATGATCTCTCGGTTAATGTTACAAAAACACCACACCAGGTTATTATCTTTTCATGAAAACATGTTGAAGTGTTTATTATAATTCTTGTATGAAATTGTCATATTTTCCCGGCAATTTATCACCACAGATGTGAGTGTTAGGAGGTGGTTTACTCAATGTTCCATTCATGTGTTCATGATGGGTGCTTTATATGTAATTTGGGGTCATGGTGGCATTGGCACTTAGCAAACAAAACAAGATAATTCAGTAAATGCCGCTTGCATCTGATTGCTAAGCACCAGGGGATCATTATATAACTGCACTTTTAAAAGCTTGTTGATTATTCATGTCCTCTGCATGTGTTGTTTATCCATAGGATTCGTTATTATTGGCAGACTGAAATTTAGGGAATAACAAAAACTGATAGATTTGTTTATGCACAATACAAGAAAGGGGCAAGGGAGCAGCTGAAGGTAGATTACAGGCAAGGAGCAAATACACTATTCAAGCTCATTTTGTGCAGCCTTGTCTTTTTCTGTGTTCATCTTTACACTAAGGTAACACTTTGGTTAAGCATGCAGAGCAGCAGGTGCTCTCTGTTTGTATAACATGATTACGTCTGTATTACATACCTATTTGTGTGTCTGTGTGTGTGTGCACCAGTGCGGGGAAGAGGAGCGCACTCTGCGGCAGTACTGGTACACCTCCTGGCCTGATCAGAAGACCCCAGACAAGGCACCACCCCTGCTGGAGCTGGTGCAGGAAGTGGAAAGGGCCCGTAAAGAAGCCCCACCCTCCAGCGGCCCTATAATTGTCCACTGCAGGTACAATGTTTAAGTAAACTGTTTATAGTTTTGAGAGAATTAAAGTATATATTTAACAAGAACCCCACCCTCCTCAGTTGTCTATCAAGGGATCTCTTTTTCCTGGCATTTCCTATGATTTTTAAGAGGTTCTGCTTTTAGTGAAATTGGTGGGCTTAGTTCTAATCAGTACAGGAATACATGTGATTTTTTTCTTCTCTAACTTTTTCTTTGCAGTGCTGGAATTGGTCGAACTGGCTGCTTCATTGCCACCTCCATCCTGTGCAAGCAGCTGAGGACTGAGGGTGTAGTTGACATCCTGAGAACCACCTGCCAGCTCCGTCTGGACAGGTGAGATATGCTTAGACCTTTTATCCGTGCTCATGTCTATCTTTAGTTCCTGACATAAAAGCTCAGCTGACGTAACTTGATTTGATGTAGTTCTAGATCAGAAGCTGGGTAATTGTAGTTTTAACCCTATAGTGAAAATTTTGTCTAAATTATTAAAGATATGACTAAAAAATATCGTTTTTTAATGAAAAGTGTGTGTCCAGAGGTCCTGTAATTATTAACCTCCTGAGACCTGAGCCTTTGTTTGGGATTCATGCGATGCATCAAGTCTGTGTTGAACAGAATAAAGTACAAGGTGCAGAAGAGGCAAATATAATATCTCCAAGTGCAGATCCAAGAGCTCAACTATCACCTTTCATCCTTTGACTTTTAGGTCAGAATGCAGTATGCTGAGGTGTTACTAATAACATGAATTATGGTTCTCATGATGCGCATTAGCACACCCACAATGAAAGCAGCCATTATTAGTGCTGTTAGATATAACTGTTTGACAATTCAAAATGCCATGGCTAATATATAGCACAGTTTGCTTGAGAAATTGTTATAAATACTTCATTTATTTATTTGCTGGAGCTGTTAAAAAAGATAACAGTTTTGCTTCATTACAACAACACAAAAAAATCTCATAAGACAAAAAAATAGAAAGTTTGAGGAACCCCACTAAACTGAATGTCTGTCCACTGTTTTGGTTAAGTCCTAGATATCTGTACATTTGAAATTTTGTTTTGACATCCATGGTTCCCTCAGGAAGAATGCGAACAATCACACGCAAACAACAACATCCTATTACACCCTTTTTACTCCTGAGAGGGTGGAGAACTAAGTTATCAATTAACGTTAGCAAGCTTGGTTTACAAGCTGCATCCATAAACTATATGAGCCCATTACACAGATTCCTGCTAATTACTACTAAGGAACATACTAGTAATAAAATGTTATACTGTTGGCTCGATTAACTGCACAATTAGCCCGATTATTTTCTGTTTATTTCCATTTAACTTATCCAAAAGGCACCAACACCACAAATACAGTCAAGAGACTGCAGATGCCTGAGTATGCACCCAGCTGTCAATCAAAGCAACTATACTTGTAATAATGCAAAATTTGAAAACAAATTGGCAGCCCCCAATGAGTTATTATAAGGTTTAAATTAGGTCTATAAACCAAAATCACTTCTTCATGAAATCCAAGGCATCCAGTCTAAAGATTATTTTTAATAACATATAACATCCTTAGGAGGAGCAGTGTTACACAGAACACACTTTGGTCAGAAACTTGCACAAGAGTAGCCTAGGTCATTTTGAAGGGCTCTGGCAATGCTCCTCCTGTTCCTCCTTCCACAAAGGAGCAGGAGGAACAGGAGGAGCTGGTCCAGCTGCTGGGTTGGTGCCCTTCTGCTGCCCTGTCCAGCTCTTCTTGTGTAACAGGCCGTCTCCTGGTATCTCCTCCACACTTTTGAGACTGTGCAGGGAGACACCGCAAACCTTGTTGTGACGGCATGTTTGTCATCCTGGAGGAGCTGGATTATCTGTGCAGCCTGAATGGGCTGCAGGTACCACTTCATGCTGCTAGTTGTGACAAGGACACAAACAAAAAGCAAAACTAGAGAAAAATCAGTCAGGAGGGATGAGGAGCGAGCAATGGCCTGTGGCAACCACTTATAAAACCAATCCCTTTTGGGGGGTTGTCTTATTGCCTCTCAAGTGCTCCTGTTGTCACTTTCATTTGCATCAAAAGTGCAGAATAAGAAAAGGTGCAGGTGAAATGGATCAACAGTGGTTTAAGTGGATACACTGAGGTCCTTGGAATTTCCCTGACCTTGTGCTACACTGTGATGATCAAGTGTTCCCCTATTTTTTAACAGTGTTTAAAACTGCAAACAGTTACTTCCCTTCTAAATTTGTTATGCTTGTCTTTTGCGTGTATGCATGTGTTTTTCAGGGGTGGAATGATACAGACATGTGAGCAGTACCAGTTTGTGCATCATGTCCTCAGCCTGTATGAGAAGCAGCTGTCTCACACTGCTGAGGAGTAGAGTGAGCACAACAGTCACACCCAGACCGAGACACACCACTGTACACGTAACCGCCTCAGGTGGTATGCACCACTGTACCTAGCATCATCTCAATCTCACCCTTTAACAAGTCCAAACCATGTTAATCTCTTCACCCAAGGCAGGCTCACTCAGACAGGACTGAATCTGTGCTTATTGTACGTATTTGAGCAGAATGAACATAGAAGAGGTGGGATTTGAGATAGCTCCCCAAAACATGTAGTAAAGTAGTCCCATTGAGCCACATTTTCTTGTTAAGTTGCAGCAGTCAGGCCCAAAATAATCCAAGCCAGCACTACCGCCTTCATTTCATTGCACTGCTGAGGTTTCCATCACACCACTGTACATTAGTCTCTGTCATCAAGGCCTTGTTTTGTACTTGGTCTAAAATAGCTTCCTCATCAAAGGATTGTACAGTTATCGAAAGGTTAAACAGGAACTGAAATATAATCAGTGCAGTGGTGTCAGTTTACTGTAAGGAAATTAAAGAAAATGAGTGTTGACAGTAAGGGCCCTTTACAGTATAAGTGCCAGCATAGTTTAAATCTACAGAGATAATCAAATGCCAGCCTAATATTTAACTATACTGATAAAAACGTTAATATGAAATGTAAGTTACAGTAACTAACATCTAGCCTTTTCTCACCGACTCTCAATTTTAATGTAAAAAGTCATTACAGAAGGCCTGTCTCAACTTTTGCTGCATTCAAGAGTCACCTCATCTTCAGGTTGCATGGTGCTAAGTGTTCATTAAAGGCATGTGCAATGTTATGGAACATAGGAATGTATAATGATTAGGTTATTAATTAACTAATTAGGATTTCTGTGCAATCTACAGTATTACAGTTTTACCATGCTGCCTGTGCAGTCCTCATGGCCCGTGATGTTTACAGTAAACAACTTCTGCATTAAGGCCACATAGACGTTGACTCAGAGGTGTCACAGAGCCAGGGATACTGAGGGGACAGAGACCAGAAATAGAATCACACCATTAGAAAAATCAATCCTGGAGCTCTGGAGAATCCAATGTGCACAATCAACGTTTCCAGTGACACACACGGGAGGATGTAATGCAGAGGAAAGCAAAAACGTTGCATAAAAATCCACCATAAATGGAAGGATGTTCTTGCAAATGTCCTATTTTTATCATGAAGCTTGTTGCCCTCAGAGTTTCAAGTTCTGCAATGCCTCTGTTTTCAACAGTAGCTTGAACACATCTGTGAAGTAAGAAGCCCATGATTGTTGTATAGACAGGCCAGGCCTAATCTGTATGAAGCACAATAGACCAACAAAGGTTGTCTCTCTGATGTTCAGCTGTAAAAGTTCTTTTTTTCTGTATTGTGTTTTTGATTGTGTTGAGTTTAATGGATTGCATGTGCTGTATGGGACTCCATAGGTCCACAATCAAAGCGACGTGATTGGTTGTCCTGCTTTTTGTTGTGTAAAATGGTTTAAGCCTATGATTATTGCTTGCTCTCGGCCAATGCTTTTGATACAGTTTGCTTTTGTGAAACCAACCAGAGATATTTTTAGAACATTTTGATACAATCCTTTCGAGTAGATGCCTTGTGTATATTTCCGTTTACACCATGATGGAATGTAGCTCATACTGTGGATCAAACCATCGGTTTATATTGCAAGATTTAACAGAACAAAATGTGACAACTACCTAAGTTACCTTACAGTACAGAAGATAAATAGATTATGTTCAGTCTTAGTATTATTACTTTAGGCCTTTAGGCTTTGCTTTAATATGCTTTGCTTTCTGTGTATGTTTTTTATTGTTTTCTTGGAGAATTTTACCTCAGACTGAGTTTTTACGCAGTCCCCACTCTATCCTATCTGTGACTCGAGGCCACTCTCAGTTGACAACACGAGAAATAATTGCTATGTGTAAGGCAGCTAAAACAGTGAAGACAGTTTTCTACAAAAGTCAGCATATATCCTGACTTGAAGCTTCAGATCAATGGCCATGAACATTATCAGAGGATGGATTTAACAGTGTGGGCTGGACCAATTTACAAACATGAAATCAACTAGGAAAATATAACTGCCAAAATGAACTTACACCACTATGGGACTGTCACTGACGAGAAAAGCTACAGTATATTGTCAGACTCCTGACCTAATCCTCTGATAATGTCCAGTCCACTTGACTGAAAAGCTTTTATTTTGAGTATTTGTTGTCCATGCTTACCTGGCCTTCTTCTGATGATCAAAATGGGGATGATGAAATGGCCAAACAGTCAGATGTACAACCAACCAGCAATCAGTATTCCTCTTCTCTGCTATAGTATTGCTTTAAGTTGTGACTTTTTGCATCCAAATAAAGATAGATTTTCATGAATCCGTATTGTTTATTTTCTGAGTTACTCTCTCTTGATTCAGTTCCTTTTTTAGGTTTCATGTTGTGCTGAAGATGTGACTGTTTTAGACGTTAAACAGCAAGGTAACCAGAGGGCGCAGTCTCATACTTTCACCACTAGGTGTCAGTACATGAGATCTAATGGCGCACACAGCCAAAAGCTCCCTGCTGTCAATTGTGCTCACTGGCGCGTTGATCAGAGCAACAAAAACAAAGGCTTTCAATCTTACAAAGGAGAACTGATTAATTTAAACACTCAACAACAGCAGTGCCAAGTAAGAATGTGATACTGTGTATAAATCAGATTTCATTTCTGTAGACTATATTATAACCCCAGTTCTAAAAAGGTTGGGACACTGTGTAAGGAAAAACACAATATAACGATTTGCAAATCACATGAACTAAGATTTTATTCACAGCTGAACATAAAAAACATCAAATGTTACATTTTCATCTTGAATTTGATGGCAGCAATACGTCTCAAAAAGTTGGGACAAGGACAACAAAAGGCTGAAAAGAAACAACTGGAGGAACATGTTGTAACTAATTTAGTTAACTGGCAACGGGCCACTAATGGACTGAGTATAAAAAGAGCACCTTAGAGAGGCATAGATTCTCAGAAGTGAAAAATGGCAGGGGGTCAGTAATCTGTGAGAAACTGCATCTATGAATTGTGGAGCAATTTCAGAATAATGTTCCTCAGTATAAAACTGCAATGACTTTGAATATTCCATCAGTAATCTGGAGACATCTCTGCGCAAGGATGATTTTCAGGCCCTCATGCGACACTGCATTGCAAACAGACATGATTCTTTCTTGGAAATCGCTGCATGGGCTCAGGAATACTTCCAGAAATTATAATCTGTGAAAACAAATCCCCAATGCCATCCACAAATGCAGGTTAAAGGTCTGCTATGCAAAGAAGAAGCCATGAACAGGATCCAGAAATGCCATCGTCTTCACTGGGCCAAGGGTCATTTAAAATGGACTGAGGCAAAGTGGAAAACTGTTCTGTGGTCAGACAAATTGACATTTGAAACTTTTTTGGAATGTCACGTCTTCCAGATGAAAGAGAAGAGGGACAATCTGGCTTGTCATCAGTGCTCAATTCAAGAGCCTGCATCTCTGATGGTACAGGGGTGCATCAATGCCTATGGTACTGGCAAATTGCACATCTGGAAAAGCACTATCAATGGTAAGACGTATATAAAGGTTCTAGAGCAACATATACTCTTCTTCAGGCCACGTCTTTTTTCAGGTAAGGACTCGCATATTTCAGCAAGGTAATGCTAAACCACATACTGCAGTGATTACAACTGCATGGCTTCATACAGAAGTGTTTGGGTGCTGTACTGGCCTCCCAGCAGTCCAGACCTTTCACCAACTGAAAACACTTGCCACATTGTATAATGCAAAATAGCATAGCGAAGACCCAGAATTGTTGACTAACTGGAATCCTATATCAGACAAGAATGAGACAGCATGCCTTTCCCAAAGGTCCAGCAGCTGGTCTCATCAGTTCCTAGAATGTTTACAGATGGTTGTCAACAGAAGAAGGAATGATACACAGTGGTGAACATGGTCCTGTTCCAACTTTTTTGAGAAGTGATATCAAATTCAAGATGAGCTAATATATTTTCATAAAATAGTAAAAGCTCTCACTTTCTACATTTGATACACTTTCTGTGTTCTTTTGTGAATAAAATATTCATTTATGAGATTTGCAAATCATTGAATTGTGTTTTTATTTATATTTTACACAGCGCCCAACCTTTTTGAAACTGAGGTTGTAGCTGTGTTTTAGAAATAGTATCCCTCTATATCTTTTGAAACCTCTGTATATTAGAGCATTTTTTTGCAAGTGTATGAGACATTCAGACCTCTACACTTGTTGTGCTTCCTGAGAAAAATGTACAGTTTCATTATTTTTTATTTATAGGAAACTTTTTCACAAAACATTTGATGCAATGAGACAACTCAAACAATATGAGATGGACAGTTGCTTAAATAACCCAGCATATCATTTAGATTGTTTATGATTTGGCAACCATATGTTATTGTGTATGTTCTATACTGAAATTAGGCAAGATATTTCCTAGTGCAGGTGTTTATTAGAATGATATTATGATGTAGTTTCATTGGTAAATTGGCTTCATGTGGATGAAGAGATTATTTTGATTAAAACCTTGTCTTAAAGAACAAACTCAAAAAGAAAACAATGGCATCCAAATGGAATTCTACATCTTTAACACAGAGAAAAGGGCAGCTTAGCTTAAAAATATCTGAAGCATCTGACTCTGGTTAAGCGCATATAAATGTAAACATAACAGAAAAAACGAAATTATTCACTACAACTACAAACAAAGAGAAACACTGAAAACATCTGAGGTTTGTTATACAAAACCATGTAAGTACATTTAAAATTCTATGTATGCAAATTTAAAAGTTGCACAAAAGCTGCATGGTTATAGTTTGCTCTGGATCAGAAAACATGTTGTCCCATACTTTATTTTTGTTAAAAAAAATAATACATTTAAGAAACATATCTTTTAAGCCATGATTTGCACAAAACATTGTATCTTTTCTCAATATGAAATGATTTTTTGTGAGGGTTTAATATCTGTGAGAAGGATTGAGAAGAATAAATGTCCCTCAAACACAAAAACCCAGTTCAACATTTTTTTTTATTTTTATAGTAATCTTAGAAGGAAAAACATAAAAATGCAGTAGTGCCCTGCAAAATTGTGTTGCAGTTGAGAAACATGTTGCTGATCAGAGAGATAACTCTTCAAGATTGCTACATTTATTGAAATTAATTATCATAAGATGTACTTTATTTACCCCCAAAGTTGGGAACGTATCATGTCACAGCAGCCAAAACACAACCTGCATGACTGTGTAAATGTTAAAATGTATACAGTCATGTGAAAAAGAAAATTTTCACAGGACTCTATGCAGTCCTGTGAAAAGCTAAATACATGCCAAACCACCTTTTCAATAACCTAAAGTAACTGGTTTCTGTATGACATCAGTCCCTCACATCATTGTGGAGAATTTTTAGCACAATCATCTTTACAACTTTATTACAGTTCTTGGAAGTTTGTAGGAATTCGTGTATGCACGGGTCTCTTGAAGTCACAGTTCTTCAATCTGGTTGAGGTCTGGACTTTGACTGGGCCATTGCAACACCTTGATTATTTTCTTCCTCACTTATTCTGCTGTGGATTGGCTGGTGTGCTTGCATTGTGCATTGTTCTGTTCCATGGCCCAGTTCCAGAGTCAAATGTTAGCTGCCAAACAGACAGCTAACAGATGTAACTTGGCAATTCTAAGCTGTACTGCCATGTTCTTTTTAAAGAAAAGAGGCTTTATCTTGGCAACTCTTCCAAACTAGTCTTTATCTAATTATACTGTGATTACTGTGGGGTTTTTAAAATTATTATTATTTTGCAGTTTCTCTGAGCATTGCACAGTCTGACCTTGGGGTGAATTTGCTTAGACATCCCACTTCTGAGAGGATTGTGACATGGTATCAACACACCTGAATGCTCCAGAGCAGAAAACTGCAAAAACTCCTGCTTTTATAGAGGTGGTTGCACTGGCTGATAATCAGTTAATCAAGTGCCTTTGCACAGCAAGACTTGGCTGCTACTAACCCTCCTAATCCCTCTGGAGGCAGTAAAGGTGTGCTTAGTTTTTCACAGGAAGGCAGAGCGCTGTGAACGTTTCTTTTTCACATTATGTTCTTTCATCTTTACTTATGTTGACATCAACTTTTACACTCAACATGATAGCGTCTCCTTTAAAAAAAAAAAGTCGGACTGCCCCTTTAATCCCAGATCAGAACACTGACGTCACCCTACCCCTAAGCCGCTTCCGCTGATTGGTTGGAGGTGACGTCAACTTAATAGTTTTTCTCTTTTTTTTCCTTCCGTCTCCCTTCTGAACCATGACCTCATCGGTTTAGTTCATGAAAGTGCTAAAGTGCACCTTCTGCACCTGCCCCCCTCCCCCTCCCTCCCCATATCACGCACACATACACACTAACAGATTTAGCCTTCACCTAGCCTAGTAAAGCTAACCCAGCACTCCGAAGAGTCGACACCGTCTCCCGGCCAGCTGACCGGCTCTGGAGGCCGTGTGTAGCACCGTCGCGGCGCTTTCACGCTGGGCTCGCTCCTGGCGCTGTCAGCCTCTGTCAGCTGCGGTCTACTGTACCCGGCTGTAAACACCGGCCAGCCCCCATGAAGACACCGCCGCTGTCCCCCTCACACATGGAGGTCAGCCGAATAAGCCACAACAGCCGCTCGGAGCCCGAGGTAAGTGCTCGAGTGCGAATCAGCAGTAACGACATTTATTGGTCCGGAGCGTTTCTACACGCACGCAGCTTCCCCTCCCCTCCGGCGGTGGCTGCGGCTGCGGCGAGTCCGTCAGCGCGCACTCCCACCTCCTTTCATGTGCGCGTCCGTCTCACAATGGGAATAAACCCCATCCAGGTTGAACTTATCGATTCTTTCAGTGCGATAACAAACCGGCCGCCCGCCGGCCCACCGTTGTAAGGTAGGTAGACGGAAGCTTCCGTCCGGAATTTTCGATTTAATTTGCGCGCTGCTTATTGTCATCACAGCCTGCCTGCTCAGTGGAGCGGTTCGTTTTCGCGTCCACGCGTCATAACAAACACAGGGCAGGTTACCCGCTCGCACGGCGCCCGCTGAACCTTTCAGTAAGTGTGTAATTTGACAATAAGTAATGCTGGCTGGAACGTTTATAAAGGGAATGCCCGCCGTCCGCGTCGGACTCCATTCTTATTTCTAATGTGGGTCGGTTTATTATAGTGCGCTGCGTCCGCGGAGCCTCCATCATTGTTATTAACGCAGATAAACACTACACAAATATCCTATTTTTGTGGGCCTCTCTGGATTGAATTTAAAAAGTGTTTTTCCACATTTCTATTTAAACACTGTTTTTTCAAATGGCGCATTTTGTGCCGCACACTCTCTACTTTATTCGCGTCGATATTCATGCTGTAATTGTTGTTATGGTGGAGCCCGGGGTAGTCCCGGCTTGTTACATGAGCCTGCGTTTTGCAGCAGCCTCACTGGGAGAGTATCGATCAGAGGACACCGGAAGGCTTTATACCTGGTTGTGTTGTTTACAATATGATGGCGCGGATCTGCTGCACCAGGGCCAACCAGGGATCGATTTTTTTTTTTTCAAAATGACAGGACTACTGTAACAGCATGCTGCATTGGTTGTTTCCGAGGGTAAACACCCTCAGTCATTCAGTCTGTCCTGGATTTGTTACGCATTATTAGCGCGATCAGTCATGAATTGTAGGCATGTTGAAAATATCTGATTAATGTAAAGCAGTGATGTTGATGTCAGGCTTTAGTCAGGGGAATCACTGCAGTCATGATTTAATTTGTTAGCTGATCGAGTTTTAAACTAAACATTTTTTTTAAGTTAGAGGTTCTCACCTGTTAGGAATTATTGCTTTGTAATAATAATTAATAGATATATTTGGGTTTTGGGGTGTTAGACAAAACAGACACTTCTAATGATAAATGTGCCTTCTTTTTGCCCCTTTCCAGCCCAAGTGAATAAATATTATTTAAAAAAACATTTTACTGTTTCTTAATTTCAAAGACGTACCATCACATTTTGTCATTTTGATGATTTAAGAAGCAAAGTTGAACATACCATTATAAGGAAACATGACTGCTAAGTCTTGTTTGGAAATTCTCCACTATAAGTGGGTGACCCACCGATCCTCCAGCAGCTCAGCGTTGATGGAGTTGTTCTGAGTACCTGCATGGTGCTTTGTTGTGGTCGGTTTTTAAAGCGTAAGTGATAGACTTGAGGGAGAGAGGGATGGCTTGTGTACACACACAGATGCAAACTGAGTTCATGAGAGAGCCTGTTGTACAGAGTAAAGGGCACAAGATGCTCTGATGATGTCATTGTTTGCGGTCTAAACAAACCAGTCGTGTCTCTCATTGTGTGAACTTAAGAGCTCACTTTATATCAGCCTACTCAAGGCTGTGGCCACAGGTGACGTTATGCAGGGAGTTAATGAATAACCTGGATGGTATTACATCACCACTGGTTGCCCTCCAGTTGCTCTCTTTGTGTTTGCCTCTGTCCCTGATGTCTGATAATGGCATTATTGAGTTGGCCCTTCATGCTCAGCTCATTGTGAAAGGCCTATGAATACCCCTGCATGTATTGCCCATTTTATGGAGATAAAGTTACTTCCTCACCTTTATGTTAATATGCGCCACAGTATGTCTTTTTGTATCAGTCTTTTATTGTCAGCTATAAAAAGAGTGTCAGTAAAGTCTGTCGATGATTTGCATCACTGTTTTTTACTTGACAAGAGGGGGAAATGTTTACAGCCCTGGAATTTCCTCTTTTTTCTAGCTGGAAAACAAAGTGTAGTATTCATTTTTAAATGTACCTCTTTTGAGTGTGATTATTTGGATTTTGGATCAAGGCATTATGTTTTTGCATTGTTGTTTTGAGGAAACTCATTAGATTTTGGTGGTCAAATTTTACTGTGACCTCACAAACACCTTCGCTCCATACCTCAGTAGTTCAGGCTAATTATTACAAAATCTGTCCCAGTTTTCTTGTAGTGTGAAATGATGAAGTGATGACATTTTATATCAAAAAGGACAACTTCACTGTGATTAGGGATGGATATTGATAAGATTTCTGTCTGTCACCCTGATTCCTTGTCAATTCCTGATCAATTTTCTTCATGGAAAAAAGTAGGCCTGCACAGATTTTAGTGTCAACACAGCATTTAATTATCTCTGGGTCTTCACAGTATAGACAGAAGGTTTAAATGTGACTCAGGCATGCAAAATCTCCGCTACCATGAGTTGGGCTTCAGTGTTTTGCAATGCACAACTGTTGTTAAACCACTCCAGCACTGATAGAAAGAACTGATGAGCTTGGAGGCATTGGAGGAATTGGAACTGGTTATCAACTAGAACTAGTTCTCGATTTCCATCCTTGACAGGGAAAAAAGAGAATGAGTGCTTCCTTTGTATTCAGTTGAATACTGGTTTCTTTCAAAATCTTCACTACATGAATGTTATTGTAAGGGACAAAGCACATGTGAGTTTGATTTAGCATTTGTATGTGAAATTTCTACATTTTTTTCTTTTAATGTTATGCAGCTGAAATTTCCAGTACCCTGGAGGATGAGTAGCTTGATTCACCTTTCAAATTTCCCATCTGCTAAAGGAAAAATCCCTCAAAGTGGACCAGCCGATGTAGTTTTTCCACTGGTTGTCATGATGTGACTGCTTTGTTTTAACATTGAGGATGTGCACAACCTGGTCTGCCTGGACCATTCTTCTGACTATGTGACCTTGTTTGCACTTAAACTACAGTTATTGTTCAACCAGTTCAAAAGTATAGAGAATTGTGACACTAAATTTAGGTCAGAGAAGAGTAAATATATTATATAGAGTACTGAGTAAATATAGTCATGTGAAAAAGAAAGTTTCACAGGACTCTATGCAGTCCTATGGAAAATTAAGTACATCTTTCATGCCTCCATAGGTATTTAGTGGGCCAGCCAGGCACTGCTTATCAAATGCGCTTGATTAATTAATCATCATCCAGTGTGACCAACTCTATAAAAGCAACAATTTTGGTAATTTGCTGTTCTGGAGCATTTAGGTGTGTTTTAACATAATGCCATCATCTTCCCAGGAGTGGGAATCCCAGCAAATTCACCTCTAAGTCAGATCGTGCAATGCTCAGAGATGACAGTACAGTTAGAAAAAGACTGAACAAGTATGGCTTATTTAGATGGGTTTCCAGGAGAAAGCGTCTTCTTTCTAAAAAGAACATGGCATTGGTCTCTGTGGTCTTTGGACAGATGAGACCAAAGTGGAGATGTTTGTCCATAATCCACAGTGCCACATTTTGTGAAAACCGAAAACAGCATATCAGCACAAACACCTCACACCAACTGTCAAGCACAGTGATGGAAGGGTGATGGTTTGGACTTCATTTGCAGTCATCTGCACCTTACAGTCATTGAGTCATTGACTCAGTCATGAACTCCTCTGTAGAACAAAGGATTCTGGAGTCAAATGTGTGGCCATCTGTCCAACAGCCTAAGCTTGGGTCATGCAACAGGACAATGATCCCAAGCACAGCAGCAAATTTACAACAGAATGGATGAAAAAGAAAAGAATCAGGAACTTAAGACAGCTGTGCATAAGAGAATTCTCACAAACTTCTATGAAATGCGGCAACATTTGTAAAGAAGAGTGGGCTGAAATTCCTCTACAAAGATGTGTGACCCTAATGAAGAAGAACAAGAACACATCCTTTATTAGTCCCCAGAAGGGGAAATTTCAAATCACCTACACACTCGTGTTGTTAGTTGTTACTCTCACTTTTACTTGCAGCCAGTGAACATGCATTAGTGAGAGGTTAGTGAATAAGACTGCCCATTACAGGTTTTAGAGAGCAATATAGGGGGTCTAGTGCCTTGCTCAAGGGCACCTTGGTGGTGCTAAAGGCAGCTCCTGAATCATGGACTCAGTCCTGTGAAGACTTTCTTTTTTCACATGACTGCATAACACAAATAATTTAAATCAACAGCTTGTAGACTAATTAGTTGCAGTTAGGTGAACGAGCTAACTTTATTCCACATACAACTGATGTTGTGAGAATCATGTCCCACTGACTGTTTTAGCTTTTCGTTCATATCCTCATCCAGTATCAGCATCAGTCAGCATCTCATCACAGTTACCCTCCCCGTGCCCCCTTATCACCCCAGCCTGGGCTGTTTCTATGGCAACAGAATCTGCTCCAGGCCTGTACACACTGTGTCTGTCGCTCTGCTTTCTCTTCCCTTTGCTTGTTTTCCCCTGTGCAGTCGGAGCCTCACAGCTTGCTGCTGCCTCCTTTAGTGTGTCTCTTCATTTTTCATTCCTGGATGCAGGATAGAGGGAAAAGGGCACTTTTGCATGAGGAGGTGGGCTGTGTTTGTTATGCTGACAAATCATATGGATGTTTGTGCTCCTGCTTTGCCCTTCTGTAGTCTCATATTTTCTTGTCTATATTTTCTATCTGTTTCCTCTTATGAACTCTTCTCTTCATTCCCCTTCCTATCTATACACACAGGGTCTTTTAAGTTTACTGTAGGATGATTGTCTGGCAAGATAGGAAGATGCAGAGCACTCTGTCTCTCATTACCACACATGTCAACCTGCACACTCCTCCCCCTCCCCATCTCTGTTCACTGCACAAAGGCAAGAAAGAGAGTGATAGAGAAAGAAGGAGAGATTCAGAGAGGAAAAAGTGTGAGACTCTGGGTGGGTGGGAGAGCAGTCGCCATTAGACATATGCAGCTTCAGATGCTGTATTCAGCAGCGAGAACACAGAAAAGGAGAAAAAGATTAACATACCTGGAAGCTGTGTTGTTAGATGTTCGACTGAAGTGCTCCCTGTCATATAAGGTATGGTATAACAGGTGATGGTGCAGGTTATACTGTGGCAGGGGCTGTTTCTGGTATATGGGAGTGCTGGCATTGCAGTAAAGCTTTTTGCAGAATAGATATTCAGATGATTATTATGTGAAAAGTAGGACTATTTTACAATGCCAGTAGGATATGTAACGTGAATGCTGCATGTTACATTATTGTGCTTTATATTATATATATATTTGTGCAGAGCACTGATGCCTTTAGCGTGCAATGGCTATCTAAATTTTTATGTATGCCATAGCTTGCTAGTATCTTACTTTAGCTATCTTCTGATAAAGCAGCAGTTTTGTTGTGCTTGCAGTGCCTCCAGTCGCTTCTGTCTATCTACACTCTCTTTCATGTTCCTGTGCTGCTGCTCTTGCATCAGGCTGGTTGCCAGGCAGCAATAGCATGTGTACATGTACTGTATGTTCGGTTCGTCCAGCAGCCTATAGGAGACAAACAGTAGGCCGCATTGATGCTAAAATGATTATTATTTTAGGAGTCTGAAGTAATAATGCAACACTGCTTGTCTCATCTTATATGATGATGAGCATCATCTACTCTACTACCACGTCATGTGTTTGGTTGGATCATTTGAAAGTTGGATTTTGTTTTTCACTCAAAAGTCTCCTCGACATTCGTCCCCTCCCTCACCTTGAGCTGGCTAAGTTGCTAGGCTGGAGAGAATCCTGGCTGAATAACATCCTTCGCTATCTCCCACCAGCTCTCCTCTCTTGCCCCTTTCCCTCCCACCCTCCCATCCTCTGTCCCTCCATGATGCTGCTGTCAGAACACAGGTTAAAAGTTACAGAGCTGCCCGTTTGTCTTCTCGAGACAAATGGGCCTTTTAACCACTGTTGCTAAATGTTTTTTCTTTTTCTGCCTCTCTTCTCAAGAAGACCATAGTCTCATACATGTCTTGGCTTTCGTTTATCCTTTTAATTTAAGTGGGCATATGTGTTGTTAATATGTCTGATGTGACAGTATGCTTCTGCTGTTTCATTACGCCAAGGCTGTTGTGTTTGTCTACTTGTTTTCTCTACTCATTATCGGTTTCTGCACCTCTGTCTCTCGGACTCTCCCTTTTCAACCAAGGTTTAAACTTCCATTTACGCTCGGAGGTAAATGAGAAGGGGCCCATTCATTTTTAACTATACCATGTGCGTGTAGATGAATAAAACAACATGGGGGCATTCACATTTTGACCTTTTGCTTGTCGCATGACACCTGGTTGACCAATGAAACAGACTGCAGCCTGCATCATTTTTTTTTATTTGTAAGCTGTCTTAATTAAATGGCACTGTGTTTTTTTTTTTAATGTCATGTGTAGTCTAGCATACACACACACACACACACACACACACACACACATACATGCAGCTATTGCCTTTGTCTTTCAACCCCAGTAAACAACCGCATGTCTCTGTGTCCCATGTTGAATGTAAAAGGGCTGTGGTGAATATGAGCAGGGAGGATTTCAGAGTGATTAGAAGTGATAGATAAAAGGAGAGACACTTTGTCAAGTTTATCGATGGTTAATTTGAAACACACACACAAACACATGTACAGGATGTCACACAGGCCCATTGCCCGTGTCCAGACCTGCTCTCTGAATTCCCCTGGCTTAATTTATCGCACGCCCTCAGTTTCCTGTTTCACAAGTTACTGCACAAGAGACCCTCGATCAACAGCCACCAGCCTCCACATACTTAAACAGACGCTCACACACACCCAGGTTTTATTGTCTGATTTAAGTCTTTGTCTGTGGACGTGTGATATTCCTTCAGATCTCAGGACTGTTAAATCTCGCTGGATCATCCAGTCGGCTTTTAAGTCTTTAAATAACTTTTATATTCATGTTAAGCATTGTGGTTATTTTAATATGCCAGGTGCTAAATGTCTCGCAATAAAAGCTAATACAAAAGCCCAAAAATACACGTGAATTCGTGTGCTAGAGAGGCCTTTGGAAATTTGTGTGAAGTGAATCTGTCGTCACTTTGTTGCCCTGGCGTGATTGGACTGAAGCTCGGAGGGACAAGTGACCATGCCCTTTCTGATTATCAGACATCGGATCATCTCAAAACTGCCAGACTTAAATTTCTCTGCTGGAAATGGACCTGTGAATACTTTGCTTACTAGAATGTGAGATTTAAAAAAAAAAAAAACTTTTACTTTATCTACTCTTTCCTCTTTTTTTTCTTTTCCTTTCTTTAGGCACCATGGATCTCCCAGCGCCTGCTCCAGTGGTAGCCCTTGTCCACTGACCTCGCCAGCTCCTCCTCTCTCATCTACTCTTCTTCCTTCATACCCTACAATCCTTACTGCCCCCACATCTGTGACCCAGGTTTACCGCTCAGCAATTCCTACATCATGGCAGGAGAGAAAGGGCCCAACAAGCGGAGCGCCATGGACATCAAGCGCCTGGCAAGCCTCATCCAGAGAGGGACAGGCCGTTTGCTGGTGATCGACAGCAGGACATTTTCTGAGTACAATGCTTCACACGTACAAGGTGCAGTCAACGTTTGCTGCTCCAAGTTGGTGAAAAGGCGACTGCAGCAGGACAAAGTGTCTATCACTGAGCTGCTGCAACCTAACGGCAAAGTGAAGGTGAGTTAAAGCTCAATTAAAGCTACCTGACAGTTGATGCTTTTTGGGTGGTAGAATGTGATTAGAGAGCCTTTCGCTCAAGTGCCAAGCTGTCTTTGTGCCAAACCTCCACCTTGCTGATAAGGGAAAGACATTTGATTCCTACCAGCTTAATAATCTGAAATATAAAGATCTTTAAAATGGTGATTTGTACATTTTTACACTTCTCACAAACAAATGAGACATAACATGCTATTCACTGAGCTTTAGAGGTGCCAGCAGGTAGATTTTGTTACCTTTTGGCCTGAGCCAGACTAACTGTTTCCTCTGTTTCCAGTCCTTGTGGTAAGCCACAGTTAGGCTGTTGGTAGATTTACAGTTGCTGTCTAGCAATTGATTGGTTTTATGTGTGTGTGTTTTTTAATGTTTCAGTTTTTGCAGTGTTTTTGTGGTTCATAATTAGAAAAAAACACACAATTAAAAAGCTCATTGCCTTCAGAAATACCTTTGGGACAAGTAGACTTTGGATCATTACAAGATTGTCCTCTGATACACAGAAGATTTTGGTGATGATTCTTTCAAATAAGGGTAAGAAATCAAAATGCACCATTTATAGTTCTGGTGCTTTGGGACAAGGCAGCATATTCTTCCTTCTTTCAGTAAAAATTGCAGAATTGGTACAGGAATTTAAAATGCTAACACAAAAATGTGAAGAAATCTGTTGTTAAATGAAAATAAACCCACTGGAAATGTGTTTCTGCTGTTGGTCTTTTGCTCAGGACTCACATGTAGGGTATAATAGTATAGCAACACATCTTGCACCATGTATTCATTATGCAGTAGGTACGGAGAGTTGGTATAGTAAGACCTTCCTCGAACGTGAGGTCTCAGATTCAAGTTTCCCTCGTCAGCGAGTCTGTTGAAGTGCCTTCATGCAAGACTTTAAACCAGCTGCATGAGATGTTACCATTAGCCGGATCCATGTTTCACTGTAGTTCTGAATTGAATCCTCCTCTGTCTTAGCCCAAGTCTACAGCACATTAGTGGATGCTATATTTGGCGGGCACGCGGGCATACTGTAGGTTTGTTGGTTATCAGTGGCCCTGAAATCGGATCCTGCTGGTTTCCATGACTTCTCCTCTGAATATGACAGCCTTTTTTCCATGGCCTGTCCACCCGTGGCATGCTGACTCCTGTATTTTTAGTCTCTATGTGAAACTGAAGGAACACTAAGAGGGGAAATTGAAGTGGAGAAGCAGGGGTTTTGAAGTTTGTGTGCGGAATGTGTTTTGTGCCCTCGTGTTTGTGTGTGCGCACATCTAACACCTAACAATTGTACATGACTGAATACACACAACAATAAAAAGCTGTTAAGGACATGACAGATGACGTTCCTCTTCCAAGCTCCAAATGTTATTTTTATATATTTAACTTTTAGCCACATTACACCCAGTGCAATTAAACAATGATTCACAGCAGCTCATGATAATTAACAATTGTGTAAAAAAGAATTTCTTAGATGTGACCCAGAACAGCAGTCCACATAATTTTAATGTTGTTATTGCTGCTATTTTACTTCCTCGTTGCCAGGAGCAGGTCTGGGTGTCAGACCTGTCATGCATCATCCTCTGTGAAACCTATTTAAGAGAATGATTTATGACCAGCTTCCATTTTATGTCATAGTGTTTCTGTCCTGGAGTTGACTGACAGACATGTATTTTCACCTGATATCCGTGTAGAAACTTGAATAACTGAAAACACACTGCCTAAAAAATGGCAGCTATTTAGACATTGCTGCTGTTCATTACTTTATTGCTTTGCCACTGGATTATACTTTAACATTTGAAGATGACTGACACTGTTCATGTGGTGAAATGAACTTCACTTCAGCTAATGGCATCTGGTACAGTTGATGACAGTCCCTTTATAACCGCTCTTTCAAACTTACTGTTATTTTGTTTTATTGCACGCGATTTAGGCAGTCAAACCCATATGCCTTCCTTCTCACCCAAAATGTATGATTATTAACTCAGCAAAGATGGTGTTTAACACTTCCCGTGTCCATTCATTCTGCCAGCATAAGTTCAGGTTAGTGTGTGGCATGAAGGTCATATGAAAGATTCTGTATCAAAGGATTCAGTTTTACTCAGATAATGGTTTTATTTTGAGCTGTGATCATACACATCCTAAAATAAAATCTTTTGTGGACTACAGTATTAGACAGAAAAAGCAACAATGAGAAAACTGAGGTCGCTGAAAAAGCTGCAGCTGGAGAGGAGTTTGAGGTTTTGAATCAATGTCTGAGTTTCAGTTTCATTACTTGCCATGAGTCCAGAAAGCTTGAGTGCATTTCTGTGCTTCGTCTGTTGGGTTCATCTCTGTGTGGGGTCCTGTGCTTGCTAGAGCTCACACTGTGACACCCCACAGAGCTATGCTTCCTCCTGATTTCTCTCACTTTCATTCTCGTGACAGCTCTGTCTGTCTGTCTTCAACCACAGCCTGCGGCTTCTTACAACCATCTCATTCCTTATTAGTTTATTCCAGTTTGCCTCTCACTGTCTTGTGTTTCCCCATGTCTGCTTTGTTATTATCCATTCCCCACCCCCAGTAAAGAGGATAAGGCTTGCGATTAATGCTGGGCTGGATAAAGCTGGAACTAGCCGGGTTAGAGAGGAGGGCCTGACGGACCCAAACACTTTTGTTATTGGCTAAGCATGACATCATCCCTTTTGTGTGGCCACTGGCAGGCCGCGGGCTGGGCACGTGCAGATTGGTTGTGTGGTGTTAAAGCCAGCTTCCAACTAACACTAACCACCCCCCCTCCACACACACACACACACCATCGTCTCTACCCCCCACATGGCTCTGAGCATCTCCATGAGCCGCCTCAGCCAGCCAAGACAGCAAAGGACACCATTGTGGCTCTTTGTATGGGAAGTGAATGCAGGAAGCAGGAGAGCAGCATTGACGGTATTCATGGATGGGCTGCTGCCTCCGCCTCCTCCCCGGCTGCCTCCCGCCTCACATCCCATTGAGAACTAATAGCCTGCATCCCCCAAGGCACTGCACTCACCCTCTTTCATCGAAGCTCCCAATGCTTCAGTTAACTGAGCTGAATGAACATCACAGACCAGAACAGCAGCAAACAAAATGGTGTCCTCTTTCTTCTGGCCTTTCACATACCATCCCTTCATAACTACTTTATTAATGCTCTCTATTAATGTAGGTCTGAGAGAAGTGGACACGGTAGGTTAGATGATGTACGACCTCTGCTGGGAGAGCGATGGCACAAGCTTAGTCGGAAACAGGGCTTCCTCATGCCTTTTCTGACAGGCTAGAGGGCAGGCGGCTGGTTTCTTGGCTTAAGCCTAGTTAATCCCTGCTGCTGTGATGGGGACAGCCGGTCAGGCAGACATGACAGATGGACCAGAGGTTTTCACTACCAGAAATCAGCCTGGGGGAGCACCCTTCCTCCTATATGGACGCCACAACTTTCTCAGAGTAATATGGAAGAATACCAGCCGTCTTATAGACACACATTACCCATACAAACTGTCAAATCCTGTAATGTGGCAGAACTTATTTATAACTACAAGTAGGTTTCCACCCAAAAATTTATCTGACGTTTGCATTTTTGATGTAAACTGAAAAAATATCAGCTGGATCAGCACACTGACCTAGATAAGTGGATCAGACATCAGCCATATGTGACCATTTGAAACAATTTTTGAGAATGACCTTGTAAAATGTAGTGTATCTTTTGTGTCTTCAGTTCAGTGTAAATAAGAAATAGAAAAAACACAGTTTATATATAGATTTAGCAACTGACCATTAACTGAATAACTATAGGTGGTGAATTGTTTATGCTGATGTAGTGTTGAATTATTTAGTCAGGAGAAAAAACATTTAAAGGCAAATAATTAATGACATAATTTAACAAGAGAAATCTCCCAAAATTCAGTTTCAAGTTTGTAAATTCTGCTACTTTCTAGCAAAGTCTCACACCTGTAATTACACTCTAGCATGTCTTCAAGTCTTGCGATACCAACATTTTAGACATGATGATGAACAGTAGGCTGATTATTATTGTTTGGAATAATGGCCATGCAAGCAGTAAAGCAGGAAAGGCAGTGGGTCTGTGATCTTGTCTGATCTAAATTGGTGGGACTGGCTGAGTGCCCTGCTGAATGGGAAGAGACAGCATGTGACCAGTTAATGGATTTATGCAATGAAGAAGATCTCCATCAGTTCCACTGATGACGCACCGTATGCTGTGTTGGAAATTAAATATATATATATATTTAATTTCCAACACAGCATACGGTGCGTCA
>VUQH01031272.1:19450-31612 GCA_015106775.1 Etroplus canarensis
TTTACAGCCTTTGGTCGCAACATGTGGGGGGAAAAAAGAAAGCGAACTTTTCACGGCAACGGTGTGCTTTGATCCTATACGTCCTCCCACATCTAGCTTTTTCCCCATTTCACGTACAAGTCTTTAAAAGCGGACGTAACGATACCTTACCTCGCGCATTTACCTGAACGCCCTCAACACACACGCGCGTGATCCTCCCCGACACACACACACACACACTCATTAATGGTTAGAAACCTCACATTCCTGTTTCCTTTCATTAGTTGTTCCTCTCTCACTTTAAGTGTAGGAGCGGAGAAAGAAAAAACCCCCCAAAAACATGATTGTCGATTTATGATTTAAAATGTCACACTGGCAAAGGTGCTGCTGAAGGCAGGGGTGGCGGTAAACGTGCTGTACATACATCAGAATACTGAACATCTCAAAATACAGAAAGTAAATTACATCATCAGGGCTTTGGTCACTTTTAAGAAAGAAAAATACAGGATGTTGTAAAAGTACAAAATATAAACAAGTCAGTATGTCTGAATGTTGAACCTTGTCAGGCTTTGTTGCCTAAAATAGTGCAAGGAGAGATCCTCTTTGGAACTGCAGCCATAACGCTGCTTTTAGCACTGTTTGAACACATGCTCGAGTAAGACCATGAAAGCTCAACTTGACAGTCATTCCAACAGGGGCCTGTATGGCAGAGCAGGTTCTGGCTTCAGTGAGTCTAACTGGTGAGCCTGGTTACCCAGAACCGTGCCGCTTATAATCTGCTGGCTCGGCCAACTCTGGGGTTTCCTGTCCATTAATCATAGATGGCGAGAACGAGGAGGAACTTTAAATTACAAGTCGCTTACTGAGCATCATCCAAACCAGGGCTTCAATTCATGAGTATTTCTGGAATATTTAAGGCTAAAACAGCAATCAAAGCCAAAGAAACATCTTTAGATGTTCCTCAAATATTTTCCTTCCTTACTAAGTATAGTTATAAAAAGGAGTTGATGGCAGTATCGGCTTTTTGAGATAAAAATAATTTTCAGCTCTGATAATCTAACAAGTCCCCATAATGAAATGAAAGTATCACAGACTGTATGAAAGAAGAGGAGCTGGCCGATATGAGTGGGCTTTAAACCTGCATTCTTTCTGATGGCCAGTAGGGGGCAACTTCACTGGTTCAATTGCATAGAAATCTTGAAGAAACTCACTAAACTTCTCATTTGATTTATGACCTCAGTAAACATTTTCCTAATAAGTTTATGATCTCAATTGATAGTTTTGGGTTTTCTGCAATACAACATGGTGTTCCTTGAGTAAAAAGGATGATAAAGCAGGGTATGCGTCAGTCAGCAATGTACATCTTGTCCTCTAAGCTTGTGGTGCCATCCACAGGGTCCATGATCTATGTAGGTTTGTCAGTCAAGATACAAGGTTCCCCTTTTGCAGCCGATTCCTCCCCAGTGAAACAGTGTGCGCCATCTCCAAATTCCTCTTTAGGAGACCTTGTGGACATGCAGTATCCTGTGCTTCTCAGTCAGATCTGCCCTCTTGTCCAATTATTGTTAAAACATCAGACCCGAGGCCTCAAAACTGTATTTCATGTGCGAAGGACCACATGAAAAAAAAATACCAGAAAGATTTTTTTAAAGAATAAAGTTGAAACACTGTTCTGAAAATAACAATTTTGTGTTTTTTTTTTCTTCTTCTGAACAAATGCAAATTCCTGCACTGGCTCTTCAAAGTCTGTCTCTCTTTGTTCTCCTTTCTCTCTTATCTGTCCCCTCACCCCCAACCGGTCAGGGCTGCCCTGCCCTGAGCCTGGTTCTACCAGAGATCTCTTCCTGTTAAAACGGAGTTCTTCTTTCCCACAGTTACCAAGTGCTCGCTCAAAGGGGGTCGTCTGATTGTTGGGGTTTTCTCTCTAATACTGTAGGCTCTTTGCTTTATAAAGTGCCTTGAGGCAACTTTTGTTATGCATAATTGAATTGAAAGTCTGAATATTTACTATCACAACATGTTTAAATGCTTAAAGAATAATAATTAACCAGCTCTTAAGTACAATTTTCCTGCCCAATCTACCCATGGTATTTCGTCAGTGAGTCCAGCAGCCGTGCACTAATGATAACAGCTTGACTTGAAATGAGAGCTTTATTCTATGTTTCAACCTTTTTCCCAAAATTTTGTATTTATTCCCAAAGTGTAAAACATTTAAAAGAAATCCTTCAATGTGTTTGTTACTCTAATGCTCCTTTGTACCTATGGATGACATCCATAGACATTATATAAAGGACAAGGCTGTTTTTTTTCCTTTTTAGCTAGAAGTGACCGTATTTGAACAGGAAAATTTAAAGAGAGGGTGTCATGGTGGTTAGCACTGTTGCCTCGCAGTAAGGAGGTCCTGAGTTCAAATCCACTGACTGGCTGGGGTCCTTCTGTGTGGAGTTCGCATGTTCTCCCTGTGTCCGTGCGGGGTTAACTCAGTGGTTCTCAGACAGTGGGGCGCAGCCAACCAGGTGAAAAATATTAAATGAAACTTAGGCGAACAGATATGATTTTTATAAATAAAAGAAACAAAAAAGTGTTTGCTGATGCTGTTGCTCTGATAATATGTACCTTTAAGTTAATTTAATGTGGATCTTTTTTATTGTTAGTGAATGATAAAATTTGGGGTGTGGGACGTGCATTTTTATGTGGCGTGATTGTGGGAACTTTTTTCAGCTTGTGAAGTGCTGCGTGCCAAAAAGAAAGGTTTGAGAACCTCTGGGCTAACTGGTGATTCTAAGTTGGCCGTGTGTGGGATTGTGAGCGTGAGCGTGGTTGTCTGTCACAGGGTGTGACCGCTGGGATAGGCTCCAGCCCTAAACTGGACAAGCAGAAGAGGATGGAAGGATGGATGGAATTTACAAAAATTCAAAGTGAGTCACCTTTGTGATAGTGCACACCTAAAGGCAGGTAAAGCTAGTGATCTCGCTTCTTGATAGCAGCCCCTGATAGATGCTTGTTTGTTTTGCTGGAAAGCCATTTCCTCGGAAGCCTCCTCAAACTTGGAGTTGTAACACTGTACATCATGGCTTGTAACAGGAACAGGTAAAAGTAATCAGCGGGGGGTCGTGGACAGATTTTCAGTTGCCTTTAGACACCTGACGAAGAATTCCTTGTCACCCAGAAAGCGCAGGCGCTAAGCCACTACTCAACAGTGATGGTCTTGTCAGGACTGCCTGTGCCTCTGTGAGTTTGTTTCCTCTCTTTGGCTCCCTCTATCGGCGCTGAGCCAGCATGACCTTGTTGATAAAGTTGACGATGGCAGAAGCAGGCTGGTCGGGGTCCAACTCGGCGAATAGGTGGCAGACGTTCTCCGCCGTGCTGCCGGGCTTCTTGGCAACGAAACCGAACACCCTGAGAGGGGAAGGGTTGGAGAGAGAGTGGATTTTAAAAAAGGAGGAGACAACCGAACTTGAAGAGAAGCTAACGTAATTACACAAAGTCTGAGCTCGTACCAGCCTACAGGGAGCACTACAATGAAAGAATTAGTATTATGCAATCACATAGGGCTTGGTTTCATCATTAAATTATGTCTTGCCAAGGCTCACACGCAATCTGATGCCATGCAGAGGCATACACGCTTCGTCTCGGCCTTTAAAACACAAATGGAGCACTTACTTAACAGTTGTGTTGTCCGGGTTAGTCCACCTAAAGGCAAGATAGGGAGAGAAAGAGACGGAGAGAGGACTCAGACGTACGCGCGCACAGGCGGAGCTGCTAAACAAGCTGATGCAGCCGCAGCCTCGGCCACAGCCTGCATGCTCGTGTCTCTTATGCACGCTCGCACACATTCACAGGCAACAACAAACAACACTGATATAGACGTTCATGCGACGGCTCAAGGCTACGAATGCAGCGAATGATTGATGAGCAGTTTCTGCTGAATGTATGTTAGTTGTGGTTCTAACTAAGGCTACAAGACATGAACAGGTATTTTCTTCTGGGTGTCCCACCTCCTGTCCTTTGGGTCGATGCTGCTGAAGGTCACACTGTTCACCGGGTAATGTCGCCTGAAGAAAACCCTGCAAGAAGAAAGATACAGACATGTAAAGTATATTTGGTTTTTTATATTAGGGGAAGGAAGTTTTTAAAAACGGCATAAATCTCACCTGCGCTGGCTGTCGGTCAGCGTGATACCCTGCGATGTCACCTTAAACTGGACTACGGTGGCGGAAGGACGCGGATTATGACCCAGTGTGGCATCTGTCGCCTTGGCGATGGCCTGTGGGCCGGTCAGGGACTCTGTTTCCACGGAGTTCAGATAGAGGACGTTGCAGGCTGAGGGAAGACGGACAGACAGAAACAGAGGTGAGCACTCAACACACTGAAAGCTGTAACCATCGTGGTTACTTTTGGAGTCAAATGTGACCGTATTTGGATGAGGTGGAGCGCTAAGTTATCAGCAAACATTAGCAAGGTCAAATTCACAGACACATCCACTAATTCCTACAGGGAAATATACAGCCCCCCCCCCCCGGAATTTCACTCACTAAAGACTAAAAATTAAAAAGCTCAACTGAAGAATTTAGCATCATATTTTGGGATTTGTAAGCCATGCCTTGGTACTATATGCTCACTGGCCACTTCATTAGTTACACCAGTTAAATCAAACAATGACATAGAAGCAAATCAATAAATTTAGGCATGCAGCCATGATCCAGACAACCTGGTGAAGTTCAAGGTGAGCATCAGAATGACTTTGAAATTGACTTTGAATGTGGCATGATTGGTGGTGCCAGATGGGGCGCCCATCTACTGGGATTTTCCCACACGACCATCTCTGGAGTTTACAGAGAATGGTCCAAGAAAAGAGAAAGCGTGAGCGGCAGCGCTTTGGTTGAAAGAGCTTCGTTGATGCCAGAGGTCAGAGGAGAATGCTGCTTCAAGCTGATAGGAAGGCAGCAGTAACTGAAACAACCACTCGCTACAACCGAGGCATGCAGAAGAGAATCTCTGAGCGCACAGCATTTGGATAGTTGAAGCAGATGGGCTACGGCAGCAGAGGACCACACCGGGTGCCACTCCTGTCAGCTAAGAACAGGAAACTGAGGCTACAAAGCACACAGGCTCGCCAAAAGTAGATAACAGAAGATTGGAAAAATGTTGCCTGGTCTGAAGAGTTTTGATTTGTGCTGCAACATTTGGATGACAGGGTCAGATTTTGGGCCCCGTAGTACCAACTGAGCATTGTTTAAATCCCACAGCCTGCCTGAGTTGATTCCGTGTCCATGTCTTCATGACCGCAGTGTATCCGCCTCCTGGTGGCTGCTTCCAGCAGGTTAACACAGCATGTCACCAAGCTACAGTCATCTCAAACTGGTTTCTTAAACATGATCAGTTCACTGTACTCAGATTGCCTCCACAGTCACCAGATCTAAATCCAGTAATTTAACAGGCAATTTAGACAATTTTTTTACCAGACGGGCTATGAGACACTTTTTTATTACCCAGAGGAAGACAGAATTTAATTATAAGAACAGCGAAGGAATGGACTTTACATCCGAGACAAATCATGGAAGAAACCAAGTAAAACTGGATTTAAAAAAACTACTAAAACAATATCTATTTGCCACTGACCCTGTTCATAGGTAAAAACTGAGAACATGAATTGGATTAGTGTGTGTGCTTCAGTAATAGACTGGTCCTGTTTAATTGTAGATAATTTCTATTTCTTCTGGCAGTACGTCTATAAAAGCTTTTTTACTAAAAGTTTTTTTTTTATGGATCCCGGGAAGAACAGGTGCTGCACTGCTGTAGCTAAAGGGGATCCCGATAAACTAAAGCAACACTGCACCTTTGGGATGCGGTGGAATGGGAAATTTGCTCATCATGTCATGTCAATATGGACCAACATGAAAAATTAGGCAGTCCTGAAGGCAAACAGGGGTGAATCTAAATAAAAAAATGGATGCTTTGCAGAAAAAACAGTATGAATTTAGGGCCGTTTCTTAACCTGATGGATATGAATCTAAACATTGAAAGTGTCTACATTTGCACAGTCCTGTTATTACATAATATTGCGATTTATCTGGAAACTGCAACACAGGAACAGAGAGACAGAGAGAGAGAGAGAGAGAGAGAGAGAGAGAGAGAGCGTGCGCTCACCTGCTCCTTGTTTCAGCAGGTCAGCAGCTGTGCTGATGTTAGTGACCGGTTGAACCTCCTGCACCTCTCCTACGAGATCTGACAACATGGAGATAAACTATGAATTAAATCACATAAAAGTGCAAAATATTGTAAAATAGTCCCTTATTTTTTTAAAGGCTGTGTTTGCCATTCAAATGAATTGATGACGGGAATACTCGTGAGTATAAGCTTATGGAAACTGAGCAGGACCAACCCTTTTCTGGGATTTTAAGAGCGCAGGGCAAAGAGATGGGCGTGATGGAGTGCTGGTAGACCAATGCAGACAGACTCCCTGTGGAAAACAGAAAAATCATGTGCAGATCCAAAATAATGCCCATTCCTAACAAAAGAATATTTTCCTTGATACGGAGACATAACACACTTACCAAAGTAGGGCTCATTCTGACAGCCTTTAATCTTCACTCCTCGTGGGCCTGTTTCGATTAGGAAATGTCTCACCAGCTGCTCCAGAGGGTCGCTCACTGTAAAAGCAGATTTACAAAAAGTTCTCAATATCATTGTACACCAAGAACAAAGAAACCGAGCAGGTCAGATGTCGCACACAGAGGGAAGAATATGTTATAATGAGACATCAGAGTGATGCACACAATCATTTTTACCTTTGTTGCTGTGGTTGCTGACATTGGGAGGAGGTGTAGCCACCTTCAGGGCCAGGCCATAGGCCCCCTGGAAGGAGTTACTGTCCCTGATTAGGAAGGTTCCTGGCTCCCTCTCCTTCAAAGCTGCAATTGCTGCAGCCAAGCACAGTGATATGTTAGCCGTGGGCCAGTGGAGCAATAGATAACACGTCTGACTATGGATCAGAAGATTCTAGGTTTGACTTCTGGCTGGATTGTGATTCTGTTTTTGGTCAATGTGACTCTTGTGCATTGTTGAGAGGAGAACTGAGGTACTGTGAAGCTGTTTTACATGTGTAGGCCATCAAAGAAAACAAGATGTTTGTTCGAGTTAGGCAAAAGGGAGTAAATAAAGAGCTTACCTTGCTCTCTAGAGATGCCAGGCTTGTACCAAAACCTGGAACTGTCCTGGACAAACTTCACACTGACCCTGTTTGCAGTCTCAGCCTCCACTCCATCATTTTGTCCAGCAGGGGGTGTAATTTCTCCCACAGTGGGAGAAAATGTGACATGGTGCTGATGCTGCGTGGTGGTGGAGGGAGACACGTGACCCACAGCTGGCTTCACCCCGTCGTTAGGTGAACTTGACTGGGCAGGTGGGTGGCGCTTCTCTGGCAAAGGTGGCTGGGGGTGAGGAAGAGGGATAGTGATGGTGGAATAGTTGGAGTAGGAGGCTGGGTGGAGTTGTGGGTTGTGAGAAGAGTAGCAGGGCCTTTTGTTAGTGTCCAAAGCGGCACTATGCTCTGTGCTGGCTTGGTAGTGGTGATGTAGGGGTCCGTGCTGCTGTGCGTGGTTTGGGGAGTGGGGGTCCGACCCGCTCAGCATCAACCTTCTACCCAGGGTGGCGAAGCCAGGAACTGGGGCGTCGGACACAGGGGAGCCCTCCATGCTGCTGGGCCCAGGCTGTGGCGATGACGGTGGTGCAGGAGAAGATGTGGGGTTGGTGGTGCCGGTGTGTTTGGGGACCTCTGGGTGAGGCTCCCTATTTGGAGAGGATCCGTTTACCTGTGCTGTAGATGGGCCTGCAGAGCTGGTAGCTTGGGTTGGTCTCTGAGGCTGGGACACCGCCTGTGCCATGGCAGAGGGCAGAGCAGCTGCTTCTGAGGGAGTAAGGGTCTGGAGCATCAGAGGGCCAGGATGGGGGTGTGCGTCCGGAGCAGGTGAAGCATGAACAGGGGAAGAAGGAGCCTGGCAGTGCGTTTGGTTTGATGTAGGTGGTGTCACAGATTCAATAGCTGAGGACGTATCTGGGCTACAGTGCAGCGGCTGAGGAGCAGCTGGGGTCGGGTTTGTTGGTGCAGTACATTGATTGGTGGATTCTGTTTGTGTAGGTGTGGCCGTGTGTGACTGTGCGTCTTTGGCGGGCAGCTGCGGAGGCTCTGTGTGGCTTCTTTGACTTTCTGGAGATTCCTGGACGATGTTGTTAGTGCGGCAGTGTCCCTCCTGAGGCTGGGGAGCCTCATAGTCACCGATGATGTCTGTGGTCCGGATGTCGTACTCTCTCCTTCCTGGACTTGGACTTAAATGGACACATACGAGCATTACTATGAGGGACCTGCATGGTGGACAATGAAACGTTCTGATCTAATTTTGTCACTCAGCTAACATCAGCGTGAAATCTGGATCAACACCTGTCGATCATAAATGTAAATCAAACATCAACTTCGACTTCTACTCAGTGGTCTGGCTTGTATTATGATCAGAATTTAATTATTTAATTTCAATTCATTTTTAAATTATATAGTGCTACTGCATGACAACAGCGATCTAAAGGCGCTTCAGAGAAGACCCAAATAAGCTGCAAGTCACTTTGCAACCCACCTCAACTCCAGCTCCTCCATCCTTGCTTTGTCTGTCTTAAACCCTGACCTCATTTACGAAAATTTGATAACGAACCAACACAACATGAAATTTATAATGATTCAGGAGTTGCAATAAAGCTATAAAATTTGACAAACTGTTCAGGAAACAGAAGGAAAATGTTACAGTTTCACAAAATTTGTGGCATTTATGACTTTCATGAGGTGAGGTGCCCGCCTCGCAACTACTTTGTAAGTATACTTGAGAGTTTGCTGCAGGAAAAACTTGCAGAACCAGTCTGATGTGGTTATGAAACCTTAGGATGCATTGACCGAGCAGTTCCGAATGTTTAAAAAATCGTAACCCTTCCTGAAAGTTTTGGAAATTTCAATATCGGCACCCCTGCGTCCAGTTTCTTGGAAATCATCCCGATGAATTCAATCACGAAGTCCTTGTGACATATTTGGGATTCATTACAAACTCTGTTAGCGCTGTTCGTGACCACTTTCGTGTATGTGACATTGCGGCTTTTACCATTATCATATCTGTTGCCGCTGATGCCTGCTCTGGTCTGAGTTGGGTTTTCATACCGTTTTTCCCACCTCTGGGTTTCCATGCATACACACAGCCTATGAGCAATCCCACCAAATACGAATTACTACAGATGCAAGCAATCGTATTTTGACGATAGAGTGCTGCCCAACCAACACCAGTGTCTCTCTTGGCAAAACAACGAGAGTGGAATACCTTTCCTGTGCGCGGAGAGGGCTGCTGGTGTGAACAGGAGTAGGTGGTCCCGACATATCAGATGGTGTGGAACATGCGGCGTGGCCATCTCTCTGGACCCTCTTAAAGGAACCGTGGGTAATGTGATCCCTCCAGCCCACACTTTCACCAGAGCTTCGAAGGCCATCTGAGAGAAGGAGGGAACAATGGAGCCTGTTTAGAGGAAGCCACTCAGTAAACAGTATCAGCTGTTGCATAGTTAATAAGTCCCCAGCTGAATCTTATGTAATCCCCTGTAAAAAGCCAAGAAATAGTTTGTGAGTAATGTTTAAGGCATGTGTTGAGCTTAAACCAAATTTTTAGTGCATGCTGTTGTTCATTATAGATCATTTATTCCCACACTACTGAGTGTGTCTGTTTTAATGGGCCTCACCAGTGTGTGAGTCAGAGCTGTATGACTGCTGTGAGTCTGGATGATGATGATGCTGATGGTGGTGGTGGTTGTTGTGGTTATGCTCTGCTGGTCCGTTGCTATGGCTGCAGTGCCCAGTCATAGAGGAAGCAGGAGGCAGAGGGGATGTGGACTCTGACTGGTAGCCTGAAGCATAGCCCCTGCTTTCAGACGGCGAGGGCTGGTAAGGTGAGCAGGGGCACACCTGACGTGGCGTTTGGTAACCGCTGCTGCTACTGCTGTACTTCAGGTCCAGGTGGGAATGAGCGTGAGACCTTGATGCCTCTGGATAAGCTGGGTGACCTGACGGTAAGGGATCAAAGGTGAAGGCTGGAAGATCATGGCCCTGTGGGCCGTAGGAGGCGACGGTGGTTCTCCTGTGCCAGAATTCGGCCTCTCTGTCCCTCTCCCACTGCAGCTCTGCCTCCCTGTCTCGCTCCCAGTGGAGTGACAGCTCTCTGCCTCGTCTCAAGCCAGGATCCCTCTCCCAGTGGAGCTCTGACCCTCTGGGTATCTCTGCCTCCCTGGCTCTCCTAAGCCCCACCTCCCTCTGATGAAGCTCCGCCTCTCTGTCCCAGTGGAAGCTGTCACTACGGTCCAACCTCAGTGTGTGATAGGCTGTAGAGTCCTCTCTCCTGATGCTGCATTCCCTGCAAGGACATCCAGAGGGCGGCAGACCATCCATTAGCATTATATCATGGTAGGTAGGGCTGGTGGAGGTTTTCTGGTGGTGTGGGTGGGGATGGTGGTGGTTGTGAGGTGCAGGAGGGTGGTGGTAGGGTGTGTAGTCATCTTCTCGACAGCAGATTCGACCTGGGTGGTGATGAGGGTGGTTGAGAGAGTGAGGGGTGAGGTCTGGTGCTGGGTAAGGACAGGTATGGCGAGATGACGGAGCCTCTGAGTAGGAGCGGTGCAGATAGTGTGACGGGCCACTCTGACGGTCCCACACTAGATCTGGAGGCGGGAGGGACTGGTGGGAGAGGGGGCTGTAGTGTTGGCACAGATCCATGTGTGATGGCGGAGCAGCTGGGTTGGGGCTAACCGAAGGAGTCGCCCCGTGATGACCATTGGTGCCAGGAGCCCGATCCAGGCAGTAGCCATTTGGCATGAGGAGGGTGCGGTCACAGCCTGGCTCGGCACAGCGCTGCGACCGGTAACCATCCCGACAGGAGCATGACCGACTGAGCCTCAGAGTCCCAGTTCTCTCTGAGGGCAAAGAATCTCCATCATCCAAGATGGCAGTCTCTCGCTCCCCATCTCGGTTTCCCTCGATGCCTCCGAGAAGACGCTCGAGCTCCTCCCTTTCCTGCCTGGTTGGAGGTGGCGGACGAATGGGCTCCTCTTGGCGGTCTGGATGGATAGATGACTGGTTCAAATGGAGGGAATGGGCTGAAAGGGCAGAGTCAGAACCTTGAGTGATATGGTGGTCGGGTCTATCTTCGGCCCCTGGGATGCTGCCGTTTGTTGAGGTGAGAGAACCAGAGCCAGGACCCCGGCGCTTCTTTATCTGAGCGTAGAGGCTGCCATCTAGAGGACCTCTGGTGTGGGCAATATCTAGGACATAGGAACATTGATAAGCTTAGCTTTTGGGCCTTTTTGAAGTTTAGAATCTAGTGTCTACTTGATCTCTAGACCATCTATAACTAGCACTATGAGGGGTAGTGCTAAAGCTGGTAGGTTGAGCGAAAACTAAACTTCTAATTCTCCACTGTGATGGGCTATAAAGAAAACAGTTACCTTCCAGGCTGTCCTGGTATCGCTGGTTAAAGTTCTCATAGGAATCCCAACGTACCACCGGGTCAGCGGTATTGTAGTCGACTGTGACAGCTGGGTCATTCTTGTGGTATTCTCGGCCTGAGAAAGTACACATATTCCCATTTATTTCTGTCTTTTTTTTAAAGATAATCAGAAATATTGTAAATGACACTTAATGATGAACTGAAAATATAGGTGTACAGAGGCCTGTTTTCCAACAGCACATTGTGTTCCCAGAAGCAAATTTCTTCTTCTTTCGGCTGCTCCTGTTAGGGGTCGCCACAGCGGACCATCTGCCTCCATCTCACCCTATCCCTTGCATCCTCTTCCCTCACACCAACCCTCTGCATGTCCTCCTTCACTACATCCATGAGCTTTCTCTGTGGTCTTTCTCTTCACCTCCTGCCTGACAGCTCCATCCTCAACATCCTTTGTCCAATATATCCACTATCCCTCCTCTGAACATGTCCAGACCATCTCAGCATTGCCTCTCTGACATTGTCTCCAAACTTCTCAACATGAGCTGTCCCTCTGATGTACTCATTTCTAATCCTGTCCATCCTGGTCACTCCCAGGAAAAATCTCAACAGCCCCTGTGGATGGGTTTTACAGTGACTTTGATATTTTTCAGATAATAATAAT
>VUQH01031273.1:0-10134 GCA_015106775.1 Etroplus canarensis
TCAATAAAACTCCATTCCAGAAAGCCACGGTTATAGAGATTCACTTTAATTATCTATCTACATGTTGTCACCTGAGCAGATGCACACAGAAAGCTGTCCTACTGGCTCTTCTTGATTCCTGTGGTGACTGGCAGTGTTGCTTTCCCTGCAGTGGCTGAACAGGGAATATAATGGCACAAGGAAGCTGATCTATACTCATGTTCTGAGAGGAGACACTATCTTTATTGGGGGTAAATTTTTTTTGTTCCTTTTTAGTGTGTTACTTTTATCTTTGCTTACCTTATTACCTTCTGTTTCTCATAGGCCTGAATGTTTTCTCCCTCCCACACATTTCCTGATCTCTCTTACTGTCCCTTTTGTTTTCTATCACATGTGTTTCTGTCTCTCCTTCTGGTCTCAGTGCAGAAGGTCAGCAGGAGCTGGACATGTGTGTTTTCAATTATCCCTCTGATAAACCTGACTGTTTCCTGTGTACTGTGGGGCAGAGAGGGGGTCGTGATTTCAGCGGCCATTGGAAAGCAGAGGCTCCTCCTGTTTGCATCTGAAATGACGTGTGAATGCAGACGGGGTGAGCATGCAACACATCAGATTCACACAAGGCTTAAAAGCTGAACAAACCTAACCACAGCCAAGAGAAGAAGAGGGGGGCCTAACCGATGAGTGGCTGAAGCTCTTTTGTTGATTTGTTATCATCTGTACTCAAAGATGGACAAAGACGATAGGAAGCCAAAGACATATGTGTCCACCTTCCGGTTGGCCCTCAAGCCTCAAGCCCAGCATCAGAGAGAGAATGGAGTGAATACTACTAAGAGGAACTTGATGGGAAACAACAAACTGGGAGTTTCATCTGCAAGAGGTAAAGTCCTGAGAAACAACTGAAAAGTTACCTTATAGACTTTTTTATGTTTATCAATGCATTTTAACTAAAATATTCACTTCCCATAGTTGTACCCCCCATCCTCAATCCATTGTAGCCCCTACAAGCACATCATGTTTTAACTTAAACCTTCACTAGAGCAAAGGGCAGGAACACGTAGCTGTTTTTTTTTTCGTTGTGACTGAAGTTTAATGGTCAGTACACACTCACACACACACACAGACTGATTGTAGTCTTCCATCTGCTGGAGACCCATTGCTCTGGACGTTCCAGGACCAAAATACAGAACTGTAAACATGCATTTTTTAAACACTATATCATATGATCTGCCTGTTTGTACCTCAGACATCATATGAATTGATGCTGCTTTGCCTGGAAGCAATTGCAGATGAATAACCACATCAATCTATAGTTCTCATGTTGTTCTTATGTCACTAACAGTTGCAGTGCCACATAGTAGAAGATAGCAATCTTAAAATATATTTTTTGCGTAACAGACACACATGTAACATAGGTAATGATTCAGGGTTGGATAAAATGGCCTGTTCTGATTGGTCAGTGATAGAGAAAACATTGATGTTTACAGTTTGCAACCCCAATGAAGTGTGCGTGAGAACAAACCCATTGCCCTTTACTTTTGTTTATTTTTTTGTAAAGCTGGCAGAGAGGCACAAGTTCAGAGCCTGGAAGCACCTCACTTTAAAGAGCCCCTCAAAGACTGTGTGGTCTGTGAAGGAAGCGATGCTACTTTTCAAGGTGTTATCACAGGAAGCCAACCTCTGAGCATTTCCTGGCTACACAATGGTAAATACCTAATTACCACACTTTGAAAAGCCCATTATAACTGTGTAAAAGATGGCAGCAGAGTTACTGTATTCCAGTACAAGTACTGAAATTTTTACAGTAACCTTACTGTACAATTTTAAAGCTATTAACTTTAGTTACAGAATACAGGAAAATACTTTATTTTTGATAATGCTTTGGTACAAAATACACAAAATACTGTATATTCATCATACTGAGCTAATTGCTGTTAATTACTGGCAAGGAACGTTTCAGATGCTACTTAGGATTACATATTAATTGCAGAAAGTGTACCATCTGTAGTTAAATCCCTAAGTTTTAAGACATAAATTTGTTTGTTTGTTTGTTTTTGCTTTTGTACACCACTACAGTGAGTTTTAAAACAGTCAAAATGTGATCAAAGTGCAGACTTTCAGCTTTAATTCAAGGGGTTTGACAAAAGCATTGCATTAACTGTTTAGTAAATACAGCCGTTTTTATATATAGCCCCCCATTTTCTGAGACTCAAAAGTAAAGGGAAATATTTGCATAATTTTAAATATAAGGATAACTTTTTGTAGTTGGATAAAAATCATTTGCAGTCAGTGACTGCCTGAAGTCTAGAACTCATTGGCATCACCAAATGTTGTGTTTCCTCCCTTGAGATGCCATGTATTTACTGTAGCCACCTTCAGTTGCTGCTCGTTTGTGGTTCTCTCTGTCTTCAGTTTTGTGTTCAGTAAATGAAAATCTGCTCTATTGGGTTGGAATCAGGTGACTGACTTGGCCAGTGAAGAATATCCCATTTCTTTACCTTGAGAAATTCTTGGGTTGCAGTATGCCTTTGGTCATTATCCATTTTCACAATGAAAATGAATAATGACCAATCAGGTTTGCAACATTTGGCTGAATCTGAGCAGTGAGTACAGCCCTGCATATTTCAGGGTTCATCCTGCTACTTCTTTCAGCAGTCACATCATCAATAAACACTAGCTACCAGGTTCCATTGGCAGCAATAAATGCCCATGCCATCACATTTCTTCCATCATGTTTGGCAGATGATGCAATATGCTTCGGATTATGAGTTTACTTTTCCCTTACCACCATTTTGGTACAAGTTAATCTGGGAACAGTTTTTTAGATGTTTTCTGGCAAAATCTAATTGTGTCTTCTTGTTCAAGAGCCTAACCACTGTTTGCATCTCGTTGTAAACTGTCTGTATTTACATTCATGAAGACTGATTGCAGACTTTGACAATATGCCTACCTCCTCAAAGGTGTTCTTGACTTTGCTAGATGTTGTGTTGCTGTGGAAGACCACAGAAGACAAATAATGCTGAGGTGGCCAGTGCATTCTTTCTTTTTAAGATCGTTTCATATTGTTGATCTGGTCATTCCTAAAGTTTTTGCTATCTCTGATAGGTTTATTTTGTTTTTTGCATAAGGATGACATCCTTTACTTGCATTGATATCACTTTGGGCATCATATTAAGAGTTCCTGTGAACGACTACCAAAAGCAAGTTTAACACTTGTAATTGACACCAGATCCTTTATCTGCTTAACTTGTCATGGAATAATGAGGGAATGGTCTCACCTGGCCACAAAACTGCTTGTCATTCACTTGTCCCATTATTTGTGAGCCTCTGAAAATGGGGGACTGTGTATAAAAATGGCTGCAATTCCTAAACAGTTAATGCAGTTCTTTTGTTAAACCCTTTGAAATAATTCTGAAAATGTGAGCTCTGATCACATTTTGACTGTTTTGTTTAAAATTCATTGTGGTAATGTACAAAAGCAAAATCACAAAAAATGTGTCAAACTATGTCATTGCCCCAAAACTTATGGATCTATTCGTTTGTTTGCTGTATAAGGCATATGGGTTTCACAAAACACACATAACAAACATTTACAATATCAATGTTTTTAAAATAAACTAGATCAAGTTTTATTTTCTTTTTCAACTTACTTTCATATTCACACACATTAATGGACACTATGTGAGAACATGGCCTTAAAACAATGCACAGTTTTGTACAATGTGATGTATTGTGAATGTGATTTGTTATTTACACATTGGCCAACACAAACTGACCAGCACAGTCATGAAACAGAAGAAAAAGCCACAGAGATCTTGTTGCAAACTCTTCATGAACGGGCAGAAAACAACAACAAAGTGTGTGCTCTACTGTGTGAACATTAAAACTGAAACTGTTTTAGGTCTACAGAGAGGCAAGAAATGCTAAAAAAGGGAAAAAAGACAATATGGTTTTATATATCACCCAATAGAGAGTAAGACACTAATGTCAGAAAAAGCTCTGTTATTTCAAGCAATGATATCTTTAATTTATTTAAGTATTTGAATGTTCATCAACTGTAATAAAAACATGATTGCTTGCTGTTTAGGTGAGAGAGTACAGTCAAGTAATACTTCCTTCAAAAATGGTCTTGCCAATCTGAGCCTGACTCAGTGTTCACGTGGAAGTGCGGGGAAGTACACCTGCATAGCTGAGAATACAGCAGGAAAACAGTCAAGCAGTGCTGTGTTACAGATCACAGGTAAAGTTTTAAAAAGTTATTTCCTAACATTGAGCACAGCTTAGCCGGTGATGATCAGTGTGACTGCATTTAAATCATCTGTGCACAGTAAACCCAATCCACTCTGTTACCAATGAAACAGCAACAAAGAAAATTCCCGGAACAGATGACCGTGAGCTGCACAGTGAGGTCATAATCAAGGCTGTGTCACATGAAAACACTGAATTGTTCCCAATTTCTAAAGAAGCAAACCATCACAGAGAAGAAAAGGACAATGGTAGGCTAGATGATTAACTTCCTTTAAGTCTTTGTATGGTAACACACAAATAAAATTCTCAATTGTTCTGCTT
Organism: Etroplus canarensis; assembly: GCA_015106775.1. Taxonomy (NCBI): domain Eukaryota; kingdom Metazoa; phylum Chordata; class Actinopteri; order Cichliformes; family Cichlidae; genus Etroplus; species Etroplus canarensis. The sequence continues at coordinate 4,546 of VUQH01031273.1, forward strand.
TTCTTTCTGCTATGAATACTATCAATCCTATAAAAATAATGCTAATTTTTAGCAAATATACTCATCATAATAGAGGGCAGGGAAGTAGGAACATGACAATCGGAGTGTTGTGTGTTAGATTTGGTTTTCAATTTCACTTAGTCACTAAGTCAGAGTTAAGTAAGACCTGTTGCAATCTCTCTGTTGTTTACTCAAAATAGTCTCCAGTAGCTATCTACTTATTTAAAAGTATAATGAAATTGCCATTTGCCACTACAACCAAGCATGACTCCTCCCATGTCATTGGTTAGTTCCTTTTTTAAATTCCCCTATGCTAGAGCATACCTGTAAGTCCAGCCTACTTTCTTAATCTCCACAGACATCAGGGAAGTCAGCCTTCAAACAAAGGTGCAAACCAGCAAAAGTAAGTAGCACATTATAAAAGAATCAGCCACTTAAGTCAAAGTTGATTACGCTTGGCTCAGGTTTTATTGATATTTGTTATTCAGCAGCATTTTCTCTTTAAAACACACTTCTTTGTCACAGGGCCTCCTGTGGAGTTTGTAGACCCACCAGAGCAGGTGGACGTTCGAGTGGGTGAGCAGGCCCGACTAAACTGTGAGTTCAGGAGTAGCTCTGTCCCTGTGGCCTGCTGCTGGATTTACAATAGGGATAAGGTAAGAATGCTAAAGCTCAGTTTTCGGTTTAGTCATAATCTTTGCTTTTGTCTTAGTGCATTTCTGCCCACCTTTCTCTCCAGGTGGTAGTAGGAGGGCAGCGGACAACAGTCAGGACCACACGGACCCAGAGCAGTGTGGAGATCTCTCAGACTGTTCCAGAGGACACAGGCTCGTATACAGTTTTTGTAAGAAACAGAGCAGGCTCTGCTCAGCACACCATCTACCTCAGTGTCATAGGTGAGATAAACTGATATTCCTCACATGACTGTACATGTGTATAATCTTTCATGACAGAAAAAACTTGAGAGGGAAAAGGAAAGATGCTTAAAGTCAGATTTAAATAGATTTGAATATTGGCAACTTCAGGAAAATCAGTACGCTTTGTTATTTTTTTCTATATGGATGATGTTATTCTTTTGATTTCCCCTCAGACCGGCCCAATCCACCAGCATCCCAACCTGTAGTTTCCCAGCTCTCCACTCAGTCATTGGTCCTGTCCTGGTCTGGTCCCAACTACGATGGTGGCAAAACTGTTTTGGGTTACATTGTGGAGGTCTGTCAGGAAGGCCTGGACAACCCTGGGAGCTGGACTGAATTAATAAGCCATTGTAAAAATACATCTTACCACGTCCGCTCAGGCCTTGAACCTCTGGGGCAGTACCGCTTCCGTGTCCGAGCTTACAACTCAGCAGGAATAAGTGAACCGAGTCAGGAATCTGATTGTGTTAAGATGGCGACTCCCAGTGAGTGAAATATTTGTATAATCTGTGGCAGAATATCATGTTCTTTTTATTTTTAACTTTTATTTTAGTTGTACCTGTCATCAGAAACCTGCTTATCTGCCCTCTTGGTGCATTTATGTCTACAGAGGCAAAGAAAGAGGAGTCCAAGTCGTATGTCACAGTGACCCCTGACACCAAACATAAAGTCAGGGACCACTACAATTTGCATGAGAAGCTGGGAGTGTAAGCATCTATATATGCAAAACCATATCTAAATCTGTCAGTCCTGTGGAATTAACAGTGATCCTTAATGTTTTGTTTTTTTAATTTCTAGAGGAAAATTTGGTGAGGTGTTCCGGTTAACCCACAAAGAGACGAGCCAGGAGTATGCAGGGAAGTTCTACCGAGCTCGGACCTCCAAAGAGAGAGCAGCAGCTCGCAAAGAGATTGAACTAATGAACAAGCTTCACCACCCAAAACTCGTCCAGTGTGTCGCTGCATATGATAGTCGTTCGGAGATGGTCATGGTCATGGAGTAGTAAGTCATTTTAGTTCAGTAAATAGTAAATTAGTATGGTGTGTTGGGTGATCTGTTCTTTCAAGAGACATAGGCAATCAAAATATATTTCAACTACATGAGCACTACACTTGAAAGTACATCACTGGGGCATGCTGTGGTAGTAGTAGACGATTACATGTAGATTTTAAACAGCTGCTTATAGATGAAAATGATGTTATTTAAAAATTAAATATTTTGATGGGCATACACTGTGGGCCAGCTAGGACTTGTACATTTTATATGCTTACATGCAGTTATTTTATTATAACTGATTTAAAGATAAAGCCATAACTCTGGTGGTAGCAATACAATAGAGGTATGGTGTTAAGGTCTGTGTTTGAAGCAGGGCCCTGAATCGTTATTTGTCTGCCTAGTATTGCAGGTGGAGAGCTCTTTGAACGCATTGTGGATGACAACTTTGAGCACACAGAGCCCACCAGTGCTCGCTACATGCAGCAAATCCTTGAGGGCATGCAGTATGTGCACAAGCAGAATATTGTTCACCTGGACCTCAAACCAGAGAACATCGTCTGTGTGGATACAACTGGTACCCAGATCAAAATTATTGACTTTGGATTGGCTAGTGAACTGGGTGAGTTTGCTGGATTTATGGAGAAAATCAATATATTTAAGGGGTGTGTCTCTTGAAAAAAAAAAAACAATATTCTTGAAGCTTTATTAGTTTGTTCATATGTACGCATAACAACTCAGCTTTCTGCTACTGATTGACATGCTGCATCAATATCAGTGCACAGTTCAAAAGCCAAAATCCATGATGTTATAGAGGTGCATATGGGATGGGTGACTATGACTGTAAGAGCACAATTAATGCTGAATGATACATACAGTTTTCCAAAAGTTTTCACAAGACTCTACGCAGCACTATGTGGCAGCCAGGAGCTGCTAATCAAACTCACTCTATTAACTGATCAGCAGCCTTTGTAACCACTGTTTAAAAGCAGAAGTTTGCTGTTCTGGAGCGTTCGGATGTGTGTTGAGATAATGCCAAGGAAGACATCTGAAATTATCTTCAAGAAGCAATTGCTGCTGCCCATCAATCTGTGAAGAGTTGTAGGGTCATTTGAAAACAATTTGAAGTCCATCACTCTTCAGTGAGAGATTATTCATAAGTGGAAAACGTTCAAGATAGTTGCCAGTCTTTCCAGGAGTGGACGCCACAGCTAACTCACCCCAAGGTCAGACCGTGCAATTTTAAGAGAAATTCCAAAAAACCCAAGAGCTGCTATATCTCAGACCCAAAAACAGCATATCAACAGGATATCAACACTGTCAAGCACAGTGGTGGAGGGGTGAGGATTTGGGCTTATTTTGCATTCACAGGCCCTGGGCACCTTCCAGTCATTGAGTTAAGCATTAACTCCTCTGTATACCAAAGTGTTCTCAAGTCAAATGTAAGACCATCTGTTCAACAGCTAGCAGAAATTGGGTCAAACATAGGGACAATGATCGCTAGCACACCAGCAAATCTACAACAGATTGGCTGAAAAAGAAAAGAATCAAGGTGTTGGACTGGCCCAGTCAAAGTCCAGACCTCAAGCCAATTGAAATGCTGTGATGGGACCTTAAGCTATCTGTGGATAAATGCATGCCTGCAAACATCAATGAACTGAAGCAACACTGTAAAGAAGAGTAGGCCAAAATTCCCCCACAGCGTGAGACACTGATAAAGTCATACAGACAATGATTACATCTAAATTATTGCTGCTAAACATGGTTCAATGGGGTTTACTTAATTTTTCACAGAACTGCATAGAGACTTGTGAAAACTGTCTTTTTCACACCACTGTATGCTGCTATTATCTTTCTTATTTTAGTAAGATGATTCTAAACTACATACTGTGCACATCACAACAGCTCTGTAGTTAGTTATGGGTGCTAAACTGGCTTGCCTAAAGTCTAGACCAGTTTCCAACTGAAACTATCTACCTCAAAACATAAACGAAAACAGGGTGTTTTTAAAAGAAGCGCTGATCCAGCACTTTGATAAGCTGTTTTCAGCAGAATGAATGAAATGTACCTATTAGGATTCTGAAAAAATATAATTACAAAAGATTTCTGGATTCATAAACTGTGCATAAGCTAAAACTGATAATGTTTTTATTAAATATTTTTGTATTTTTTACAAACACTTAATGTGAATATGCCTGGAAACATAGCACGACTGACACAGAGCAAGTAATGTTAATGTGTGAAGATAAGATCAGGGAGTGTCTAGAGGAATTCCTAGAGGTCTACAATGCATGTTAAACCATTACAGATCTTTAAATGGATAACCGTCTCATTCCTTCTTCAAGTCAATAAAGGTAGCAAAGCATGTGAAGCTATTTCATGCAGGAAATGTGAGAACTTTTCTCCAGATACAGCAGCTCTAGAGTGGGTGGTCTGTTTAGAGATTATCAGAGCCTTCTGTAAATAAGTTCATATAAACAAATCCTAATATTCACAGTGACATTCTGAAACTTGTTCTTGTTGTCTTCTTCAGCAGAGGGTAAACCTCTGATGGTGATGCATGGCACACCAGAGTTTGTGGCCCCTGAGGTTATCAACTATGAACCTGTGGGCTTGGAAACTGACATGTGGAGCATTGGAGTTATCTGCTTTATCTTGTAAGTAAAACAGCAGTGGCTGTGGCTACAGCTTGAATCACAATGACAGACTCAGACACAGTTAAAGTCTGTTGCATAGAGCAGAGAATTTCATGTTTGTATTTGTGCATATTTTATTTACAAGTGGGAAACTGCTGATTTATTAACATGAGCACTTGCATCCATCTTGTAAATAGGCCAGATTTAGCCATACAGACTAATTTTCACCTACATTCCATGACAGGGTTATAGTATTTATAGATGGTATAAAACTAAAAACAAACAATATTTCATAAATTCCCCTGTAATTCATTTTAGTGACTTCAACATTCAAAATGTCCCCAAAAACATCCAAATAACTTTAAGAGTACAGATTTGGCACCATCTGCTGGTGTTTTTTGATATGACTCCTCTTACAAGAATGAATCGGAATGAAAAGTATTGTGACGGAACATTTTAACAATCTATATTTTCTTTTTTCTTTTTTTTTAGGGTAAAGACACCTCAAATGAGTACATGCCGTTTTTGCAGAAACATTATATTTCTCTGGAAGCTGATTTATTCATTTGTTTTCTGATGCAGACTCAGTGGAGAATCACCCTTCCAGGGAAATAGCGATGCTGAGACTTTCGCTCTTGTCACTGCTGCCTCCTATGAATTTGACCCAGAGAGTTTTGAGGACATCTCTGATCAAGCTAAAGACTTTATCAGCTCCCTCCTGAAAAAAGACCGGAGGTTGGAATGCATTTGCTTTGTTTTTTTGTTTTTTATATGAAAATGAGTCAGCAAATGTGATGGATGCACTTAATGTGTTTGGATTTACTACCTTCTTTTGCTGATACAATTACAAAGTTTCAAGCTGATTACCTGTCAGTCCATGTTGGTAACTCCATATTTTGAGGAAATTTTCCTTACCATTTGTAGTTCAATGAATTTACCTTCTACTAAACCATCTGGCCAACTGTGAATATAAATAATGATGCACTGCTAAGGAGAGTAACTGGTTTTTCTCCTCCATCTCTGTTCATTGTGACTCTAGAGGC
>VUQH01031273.1:10154-20162 GCA_015106775.1 Etroplus canarensis
TTCATTGTGACTCTAGAGGCAGATTATCATGCACTGAGGCCCTTGCCCACAGCTGGATGGCCTCTTTTACTCCTCTAAACCGCAGACCAACCAAATCCCTCAATAAGGAGAAGATGAAACACTTTCTGGCGAAGCGCAAGTGGAAGGTAACACAACTAAAAAATTACTACAATACTCTCGCCAGTGCGTTATAAACCTGATCTATGTTTGTGTAGAGTTTCTCAACCAATGCTATTTTTCCTTTAAACTTCTAGAAAACTGGCAAGGCCGTTTTGGCCCTACAGCGGATGGCTAACCTCTCCAGCAGCCCAGACTCTACTGGCAGCTCCTCAGAGGGTAAAACAGATAAAGAGGCACACACATTTCAAATTGTCACTTCAAGTTTAGCCCTTTATGATCAGTAAAGCCTTGTTTCTCTTTTGTTCATCATCGTCATCCACCCTCTCATGCAGAGCCAAGTTGGAGCCAAGAGGCAGAGAAGGCCATCCAGTCGCTGGATAAGGAGCTTCAGATTGAACCTCACTTTCAGCAGATCTTGAAGGACACTACCCTTCCTGAAGGAGCAACTGCTCAGCTAACATGCCTCGTTAATGGTAGATAACAGAATTGTGATACACTTTATTAATACGAAAACATACTACAAATACTAATGCTGATACTTGCATATGAATGCAGTTTAAACTGGTAACTGTATGATCAATATTTTTGTGTGAAGCCAATTCCTAAAAGGGATTGCCCTATATCATTTCTACCCAAATCTTGTTTTTCAGTTTCTTCTGAGGAGCATTTTAGCCTTTAAAGATTAATATTTACATATTTAAATTTGTAGAATCCATATAACAGTAAAGTGTAAAAGTATTGTATAACTCTTCTAATCCAACTCTTGGCAAGAGTACTTACTTAAACAGAACAAATTAATTTCTCCTTTAATATAAAATGCCTCTATCACTAGCATCTCACATCTTTAGCACTAACAATGAAGTCATCTACCCTCTTTGTATTTGATGATTTCCCATTATTGTCTTGTTTTGCGTTATTTTGAAGTAATTTACATTTTCTCAAACCTAGGGCACCCACTGCCAGAGGTGAAGTGGCTTCACAACGAGAAGCCGGTGCCTGAATCTTGCAGGGTGACCATGGCGCAACATGAAGACGGGCTCTGTTCTCTGGTTCTGGCTGATTTGAAGCCCTCTGACTCTGGGGTATATGTGTGCCGGGCCAAAAACAAGCTGGGGGAAGCAATGTGCTCTGCCAAACTGAAAGTGGGACTCTAACAACTTTTCTTGAATTGGAAAGGGACTGAGTTGAAGTTTTGTTTTATAACTATATGAACAGACAGTTATTCACTTCCACACAAATGGCTGCATTCACATAATTTCAAGGCAAAAAGGGTGTGTTGTCATAATCTACTATCCATCTGATAAGTTTAGAACGTATACCAGGGTTGTTAGTGTGCTCAGAAAATCTGTATTAATGTGTCCAACTACCAATGCACAAGGTTTTGTGCTGAAACAAGGTGATATCACGCTACTATGACTGTACTTGCATAAAAATGTACATTTTGCACATCTAAATATTGTTTAAATATATGAAAGATGTTTTAAAGAAAACACCTTGTTTGAAAAGTTCCTTTGGGTGTTGCCTTGTATTTTCCCCAAGGGTCGGACAGGCACAAGGCATGACACAACACAGGAACCCTTTTTTTTTTTTTTACACAGGCTGAGCTGGAGAATATGCAATATGTCACAAAGCTGAGAGGGACAAGCTTTGAAGACCTTGGGGCTCACATCATCATGGCCTATAGACGTCCTTGGATTGAGTCTCATAAGGTGTCTCTGGATCTGGTCAGCAGAGAAAGTGACGCGGGGGTGACTTAAAGGAGTTAGGATGGAGGGTGTGAAGAGTGCTATGAGCCTGGGGGTCAGGGGAGGATAATGGGGAGGGAGGGAGTGGCTGTGTGTAGCAGGTCAGCAGAAGGAAGGTTTGAGGTGTGACCAGTAGCTGCAGTGTCAGATCTGTTTAAGAACCAATTTAAATTATTAGCACAGTCACACTGCTATCGTTATGTCTCAAACCCATGATAGTCTTCATGCCACTACAGACCTCCTTCGTATTGTTCTGCTGGAGTTTCCACTCCAGCTTCCTCCTGTAATTGTCCTTGACCACTTTAATTGATCGTTTCAGTTCCCCATTTCCATTTCTGAAGGCCCTCTTCTTCCTGTTGAGGAATACTTTGATGTCCTTTGTCACCCAAGGTTTGTTGTTTGGGTAACACTTAATTTTTGATGGGATTATGACATCAGTGCAAATAAGTGTGTGTGTGACAGGAGCTTTAAAATTCATGCCTTGAAATAAATGAGAAAGAGCAGAAATTTCTTATTGGCTTAAAACATTTCATTTACTGTTTTGTGCAAATTTATATTGCAGTTCAGAATAGTTAGAAGCTGTAAGATTAAATGACACTTCTTTTGACATCACTGAACAAGCCTTATTATAGTAGTATGGCTAAAGCAGGACAATATTTAGTTTTTTATGTAAATGTTGATTTGAAACTGGTTTATTACCAAACATAAGTTTAACTTCTGATGCCCCCTGAAGGCTTTTGGGGGTATTTTTAGGTAAACTGCTATTAAAAAGGTCTGAGAGACTGTCATGACAACTAGCTCTAAGACAAAATACATAATAAAGGATTTTCTTGGATTGTGCTTTAAGAATATTCAGATACCTTCTCATTTGTGCACAAAAATTCAAATGCCAATTTTAAGGAATCGTTTATTTTGTCTAATAGTCACATTCACTCAGCTGCTTCCCACACTTCAGAATCAGAATTCTTTATTTATCCCAGGGGGAAATTATATTGAACCATATGTCTCACCCTGATTTACCTCAGTATGAATTTCAGGTTTTCCCTTTATTAATAAATTCCCATATACTTTGAGTTTATATGATTAAAAAAAAAGTTTACAATACCCAATGTATTTATTTCATAAATACAACAACCATCCATTAAACATACTTATACATCACATGCGTTTAATTTGGTAAGTTATTATTCCTCATCAGATTATGATAAAAATTTCTTAATCTATTCTCCAATGCTCGGTGGGGACACAAGCCCCTCTCACCATGGAGGGTTACGTCAGGAAGGACATCTGACGTAAAACCTCTGATAAATTACCAATGCGGATTAATCCGTTATGGTGACCCCCTTGGTGGAGAACACAAGGGAGCAGCCGAAAAGTACATTTCCCCCCCCCCCATTCTCCAATGCCCTAAACCTCAAAAATCAATGTTTTAATTTCATGATGACAGAGGACAGTTACACAGCATTTTAACATGAGCTAATTTCCCCTCAAATCAGTTGCTGCTTGCAAAAAACATTCATGGACCGAGGACAAAACCTGTACAGTAGTATCACCTGACAAGGTGCCCAAGATTTTTGAATTTGCTGAGAAAATGATCTAGGATTGCTATGGGCATATCACTTAAACAACAGTATTCTCTTAAAATCATGCCATCTGCTAAGAAAAAAGTCTTTGGATGAAAACTTAATATTAAGTGTTATTATATTAACCCCAAACAGGAATTCAAAATTCTTCTATAAGGGATCTTTTTTTTTTTTTTTTTAAAGTCCATTCATCTTTAAAGTAAGCATCATTGAAATAAAACTAGAGTTTAAAAACTTGTGGATAGTCAATCAGGCACTGAGTCTTGGTCAAAGAAGTGAGAGAGCTTGTTGGGTTTTCCACAATGGCCCAGTGACCACTCACTCCTTTCTAAGGCAGGATTTCCTTACATGGATCATTTGTCCACATGTCCCTGACATGGCACATGCTTGCAAAAGTCGCAGCTGATATGATGGAGACACCCTACTGACTTCTTCCTACTGTCGCTCTTGGTTCTATTGAACTCTCTTCAGAAGAAGATCCCAAGCTTTCAGTACCTTTAAAATTAAAGGAGTAAAATTAGTATAAATTATATAATCAAAATGGGTCATTTAATGCAGTCACATGAACTCTAAGCTGTGTTTAACCTGCTTCCGAGTGACCTCTGGCTCCCACATTGTACTGAGCACTACGTTGGCATGCTCTACTTGTTTGCTGTTGGACCACTGACTCTGCAGCCTACGAAGTGCATCCTCTGTGGTCACACCATCCCGCTCTGTTATCCTTGACACTGCCTGAGAAAAGAGGTAGATGTGATGTACAGAATATTCAAATTGTACAACTTTACTACCCCCTAGTGGATGTATGAAATAATGAAATCTTTAAAAGCAGAGCATATTGTTTTCCTTATTTGCAAACACTCTTAAATTTGAGGTTCTATCTGGACATAATAAAAAATTATCTGGTCCTTAGCAGCTCTTAAAATTATGTAAATACAACCTCAGATGAACAACAAAATATGGTATATTTCACAGTGTCATTAATTATTTAACATTAAAAAAAGCCAAGAAACAGCGTGTGAAAACAAAGTATGCCCTTACTGCTTCAACAGGAATTAATCAGCAGAAGCTGGATACTGCTAAAACAATCCACTTAATTAACTGATCATCAGCAAGTGTGAGAATATGTATGTATGTATGTATATGTATATAAAAGAAGAAGTTTTGGCAGTTTGCTGGTCTGGAGCATTCAAGTATATGTTAATACAATGCCAAGGATGAAAAAAAAAAAAATCAGCAGTGATCTTAGAGAAGCAATTGTTGCTGCCCATCAACCTGGGAAGGGTTATAATGCAATTTCCAAACATGTTAAAGTCAATCATTCTACAGTGAAAAACATTTAAAGCAACTGCCAATTTTCTCAGGAGTGGATGTCACAGAAAATTCATCCCAGGGTCCGACTGTGCAATGCTCAGAGAAACTGCAAAAAACCCCAAGACCTACATCTCAGAATCCACAGGCCTCAGCATGGCAAATGTTAAAGTTCATGACAGTACAATTAGAAAAAGGCTAAACAAGAATGGCTTCTGTGGAAGGATTGCCAGGAGAAAGCCTCCTATCTAAAAAAAACCCCAAACATGCCAGCATGTAAATCTACAGCAGAATGGCTGAAAAGGAAAAAAAAAAAAAATCAAGGTGTTGCAATGGCCCAGTCAAAGTCAAAATCTCAACCTGTCTGAAATGCCGTGGCGGGACCTTAACACAACTTTATTAAGTCCTGATAAAAATCACAGAACTGAAAGGGGTGCACTTTCTGCCAAACGTCTTACAAAATCAAATTATTTACATACATTTAAAATTTGGCTTGAGTTTTTGCAAGAAAGTTATTAAAACAAAAATGGATGCAACTGTGCTGACAAACTGTTTGCCTTTACCTCTAAAGAAACCATTTTACCAGATCAACCCCTTAAATACTTGGTTCCCACAAGTAAAGATTGGTCAAACTAATTACCTCCTCCTCAGGGATGATGGTGACCCAGACCTCATGGACCAAGTCTTGCCAGCCGGCTTCGAGAAGAACTGCTGCATCCACCACACACACCTGTTTACCTGCAAAGAATCACATTATCTTTGGGAACTAAAAGACAGTAGAAAGGCCAATGAAACAAGGAAAGTGAGAGGAATATGCTTTTGCACTTTAAATGTTTATCCATTACCTTCAACTATCTCTCGCTCAAGTATTTAAGCTCCATAATCTTTCCACAAATCCTGGCAAATGCAGATGTAACTTAAGTACCCCTTTTTAGGATTTAACGATTACTAAAAAGATCAATCGTCATTCATTTTAATTAATCACATCTGCTGTTAACAGTAATGAATATGGGCTTAGGACTGAAATTAACAGAGAAAAATTGGATCATGTTTAAAAAGGCCAATTAATTGATAATATAAACATGAGAAAGGTTTTAAAGCTACTAAAGAAATAACTAAACAGAAACAATATGCATTAAATTTACTCCATACTATACCTTCGTCTCTGGCTTGGCTGATTGCCATTTTTACAAGGAGTGCAATCTCAGGCCACACAATGTCTGTCAGAGCTTTTAACTGCTTCTGCACAGATAAACAGTATCTTTGGTGAGCTTCTCAGTGAAGTCTGATGTGTTTTTGCATTGTTATAAAATGCTGAAATATTATGAATACAAACATATTACCTGGTTTCCAAAGACTTTTCTTCCTAATGCACGTCTATTGATGGTTTTATCTTCATTCAGAATATCTAAAAGTGACAAAACCCAACTCATCATACATACAGTATAAAATTTACAAGAAAACATGAAAAATTAAGCCAACCTTTTGTTCCTCTAGTCACTGAACATTCTTAATTCTCGTGTGGTGCAGAATACATCATTTAACTACAAATTATGTAGTAACACTAGCTGCGTGCACGAACCAGACAGTTTAAAGGCACAAACACAAAAATCAAATTAGTGTGATTAAAACAGGTATTAACTCAAATTATTCAAACCCAATATTTTTTTAAATATGGTAGATATGAGACTGAATAAGTACGCTTGTTAGGAAGGGCTGCAGGAAGAAAACCTCTTCTCTCCAAAAACAGTATGGCAGGTTTGCAAAGCTGCTTCTGAGCAAACCACAAGACTTCTGGAACAATGTCCTTTGGACAGATGAGACCAAAGTGATGTTTGGCCATAATGCATTGTGCTACATATGGTGAAAACCAAATACAGCATAGCAGCACAAACACTTTATACCAACTGTGAAGCACGGTGGTGGAGGGGTGATGAATGTGGCTTGTTTTAAGATGCTAAAGGTGGTTCTATAAATCACTAAATCATGGGGTGTACTTAGACAATGCGAAAAAGAAAAATCGTGTGAAAAACTGTGAACCAAAACGTAATAAAGCAAAGTCAAAAACTGCACAAATGGTGTTTGAGAAATCATGTTTCAGCTCAAGTATATATATTGAAGACTTGTCAGGATCTGGCTGCAGAAAATGAGAGCAATTGCATCATAATATGCATATACATTTTTCATAATGTATATATAAGTAATAAAGTGATAGAGGGCTCATCAGTATTCAATAGAGCAGGCCAATAAAGAAATAAATAAGTGAATCCGTCACCCTACATCAAAATCAAATTAGTGACATCTGACACTTCATGATTCTGACCTTTACCGACTACAGCGTGCTCATTATGCCAATCAGTAAAATGTTTAACACTGAAGGGAAAACACAAAGCTGAATCATCCTATTTGCTACCAAGAACAGACAGACTATATCTGACCCTGTGTCTATGAGGTAAAGGGTTTCCTTACCTGACCCAAATTCTTCAAGCACTCTGTGATAGGCTGCTGCACCAGGCTGGTACACCTCATGGCCCAGTTTGTCACAGTCAATCCAAACTGCACCAAGAGCCTCCAGCTGCCTCGCAATGGAGCTCTTTCCACTGCCACTGCCTCCTGTGAGACCAATTACATATGGAAGGGGAGGAAGATGGGAGTTGCCCTACCACAGAAGAGACAGGAAATAGGAGATTTCAGGATATGCAAATAAAATAAAAAAAATGAGGTGACAAACAGCTCTTAAAACAAGTCAGTCCTGCTTCAGGGTCCTCTCACATTTCTATAATAGCAGGGACAAACAAAGCTAAATGATTGTACTCCAGTCAGGCTTGTTTGCCAGCTTTTTTTATTTTTTAAATCAGATTTTAAAAACACAATGTGTCTGACTCATCTCCAGTGAACCTGTAAAATAATAAAAATAACACCTGACAGAACAATATAATAGATTTATTTTTCATTCAAGTCTGTAAATGTGTGAGCTGACCAAAGAACAGATCATCCTCATAATCTAACATTAACAATACCAAAAAAAAAAAAACTTTATTTGGATAGGCGTCATGTTGCTGAACACTTTAAAAAGATACTATGGACATTATCTACATTGTAGAGTAAATGTTTTCCCCCAATATAAGGCCGTTCCTATTAGAATAGTTAAACATGTAAGTTTTCAAAGACCGATGTAAGAGGCTGACCCCTTTCACACTATTCTTCACCTTTTCAAACACTGTGAAAAGACTGCCAGTCAGGTTTCACGTTTTTGCTTCTGTGAGTAATTAACAAAAAGCCCTTCAGAGAACATTCTGACAATTACTTTGTCATGAATGAAGGTTGCACTAAAAGAAATTTCATGAAACAGGAATGAACTCAACTAACGCTGCCAAGCTTTGTTAGTGAAAAAAAAGCATGATAACCTAAGTCAAGAAAAGGGTACAAGGTGTTCTTTTATAAGTATACACTTCTGCACTGCAAAAACAAACTGGACAAAGGTTGCATAATTGTGATGCACCTTTGATGGGCCCATGACCCCCATTAACACCCTGGTTTGGAAAATTCAGTATGGTCATTTGAAGCCATTTCATTGTAACTGCAGCTAACTGGTCCTGCATTTATACTGAAGTTTGCTTAGCATGTGTTCTGAGATGTTTTTGTTACTGTGCATATCCAAAAGTCAACAGTTTTAACAAGCTTCTGCACCCACTTTGGGTGATGTAAGCAGGGTGCCCAGCAGACGGGAGCGTAGACTGGAGGAGCTGATCTTCTCTTCCTCTAATTCTGTGTGGTGGGCATCCTTAAGCAACTGGATTTCATGAAGGACAAGAGTTGGCAGACCCTGGTTTTGAAAACAGAAACAAAATTAAAATATATGCCATTGGGTAGTCATGTTAGGATCACCTGTATCAGGACCAAGAAGTACCTCTGCTGTTTTAAAATTATGCAGTAGAACAGTTTTTTGTACTTTCCCCCTCACAAAATAGACCACTCTTCTTTCTTAGAGAAAATGGGTGTAAAGAAACGATTACAGTGACTGCCTTATTTGTCTCATTACTATCAGGTGAATTTAAAAGAGATAAGTAATAAGCCTGTTGTGTATAAAGAGAAACTATAAATAGTGTCTGCTACATTGTAATCTAAACACAAAGAACCACTCTAATCATGAAAGAACCATGTAACGGGTGCACACTCACCACACAGTTCTGCAGTGCAAATGTAAACATTGCGTTTTTTATGCAAGATGTATACACTGTCATTTTACACAGAAATTTGTGCTTATATTGTGAAAAATTAAGCAAACATTATACATGAAATGACCCTAGAGCCTGCATTTACTTTAGCAGTTCTGGCTCACGGTCACATAGTAAAATTATCCCTTATATAAACTTTTGCAGTCTGTAGATGTTAACTTTCCCACAATCTACAAACTTGTGAAAAACTAAATTTTCACACTGCCGTGCTTAAGCCAAAAACTGAAGACTACAAAATCCCAAAATTACTGTTTCATATCTTGTTTTGCTTGTAAAGTATACAGCCCTATGCCAAATGTGGACAGTAAGATAAGCCACTTCAAAAATTCAATGTCCAGCAACACCTGACTGTTGAATAATCTTCACATGCTGTTTCTGTTAAGTAGTTAAATCATAAGAGCTTTTTGTCTGCCCAGTACTTTTTTCTATGTATACATTTCTCTGCATGTTTCCACCCTTAAAATTACAGTCTAATAATCTACAGTCCCTTTGGCTGCTCCCTTGTGTTCTCCCCAAGGGGGTCACCGCAGCGGATTAATCCGCATTGGTAATTTGGCAGAGGTTTTATGCCGGATGCCCTTCCTGACACAACCCTCCACAGTGAGAGGGGCTTGTGTCCCCACCTTGAATTGAACCTAGAATCTAATAATCTGTTTATTTTAATATTTCTTAAAAATTAAATAGTATTCAATTAAATTTAAAAACCAGGTCCTGCATGCAAATTGCTTAGGGCCCTGTCCCACCATGACGATTTAACAAGCTTCTGCTGACACATCCAAATTCCTCTAAAACGCTGGCATACACACAACAATAATGTTATATGGATGTGTTTGTGTATATATATATATATATATATATATATATATATATATATATATATATATATATATATATATATATATATATATATGTGTGTGTATATATATATATATATATATATATATATATATATATATATATACATATATACATACATACATATACATATATATATACATACATATACATATACAT
>VUQH01031276.1:0-10195 GCA_015106775.1 Etroplus canarensis
CTGGTGAGGGGAAGGCCGCATGAAGATACAGATTGTTTCAGTTTGGTTTTAGGGCGAAGAACTGCATTCCAATTTCGCAGTTGATCTAACGTCCATCACTGGTCGCAAGTTTGTCCATTTCCTGTTGCAGAGTCGCGAGCTTCTCCATGATTTTATCCATATTGCGTTCAATTAACACAGTCTGAGTACTCGTGGCTCTACCCCCGCTTCAATCATGCCGGCCAGCCTTGTGGGATTTTGAACAGCTGTAACCGCTTTCAACTGGGGTTGTAATTCAGTTTGTAGTTGTTGCCATGATGGCTCTAACGAGTGTGGAAGCTGAAGTAGCACTGAAGCAATTTACTGACCAACAACTGACTGTTGTTTCACTCTCTCAAAAGAATAAACACTGACAGAAGCATTTAATGATCAAAATTATGATGATGATTATTATTATAAAGTTTCAAGTGTCCTTACATGAGAGGCTTTGCTGCCTTTAACAGTGTAACATCAATATCTTTTGGTTTTGAACTTATTAGAAAAGAAGTAGCCTCTATATGTGAGAGAATGTTTTACTTTTTGAGAACATTTTCTTAGTATTTTATGTCTTTAATAGACAGTGCCCATTCAAGAGACAACAGGTAACTTCACAGAAAGAAAGGGATGAGAAATAAAATTCAACAACTAGATAAGAAATGCATTGGAGGTCATAATACAAGGGCACTCTTATGTTTTTGCCATTTTCTAAATTAAGCATGTAATCCATTGCAGCTGAAAATGAGTGGGAGTTTTCCCACAAATGTACTTTTCATGAGCAATTTATTAGTTTGCCTCCGCTCTCTACTCAGGATGTGCTGACAGACTATTGCGTGATACCAGCAATGAGCGATGTCAGCACAGGCTTGGTCCATCAAGTAATTCACAAATTAAAGGCTGTTGAGTTTAGCCATGTGACCTACATATGGGGGATTAGCAGTGGGAAGTCCGTTCCTTATCGCTTTACAAGCTGCAAGCTGAAAAATTGAGGTTAAAGACTTGTCTCTGTTTGATGTATTGTGATTCAGAAATGAAAATTAAATTTCTGTGATGACATTATATAGGCTTAGCAATTTACGACTGAGAATTAATTAACTGTGTGAGCTTTATATTCATTCTTAATTTCAAGATTTATTCAGGGAAGTCAGGGGATAAATTTAGAGATAAAACTCTGTTACCCAGGACTTGAATGTGGGCTACAAATTTAATTTAGACGTTTTAACAGAGAAGCTGAGGAAGTCGTTGGTCCACCAATGAAGTCGAGTTGTGACTAAGAGGTCATTTTCTGGTCACCCTCAGCTGACAAACATTTACCACCAAAATTCATTTTTCTTGCTGTTTCCACTCAAAATAAATGCTTTCTATGTACTAAACCCTTTTTATTCCAACTGCTTGATGTCAATATATATCAACAACATAAAATGTAGGTAAGGAACAACTAATATAGTAAATTTTTTGATGCAGAAGAAATAATTTTCCTTAAATAAATTGCATAGCGGTCCAACACCAAGAAAAATGAATACCTGTATCTTCACCTTGGAACAGAGATAAGAATGAATTGCTTGATTGGTTTTTAAAAGATTTGGATAGATGTGTTATCAGAAGAGATTCAGTTCTGTTGAAAGTTCCTCAAATGACTATTTTCTACTTTACTCATATTTGCTTTTTGAAACCTATACTGGCTTCTCCTTGCTGGCTCCCTGAAAAATCCAGGACTGTATTTAAAACCCTTCTTCTTACACACAAAGTCTTGAATTATTAGACCCCTTCATATCTTAAGGACTTCATAGTTTCATATTGTCCTAATAGAGCACTACCTTCTCAGACTGCAGGCTTACTTGTGGTTCTTAGAGTTCCTAGAGCCTTCAGCTATCTGGCCTCATGATCTCCTGTAGTAGCAGTTCCCAGTTTGGACTGAGGAGTTAGACACTCTCTCTAGTTTAGGCTTAAACTTTCCTTTTTCATAAAACTAGTTAGGTCTGGTTCATGGTGACCCTGAACCATCATTTAGTTATGCTGCAATAGGCTCAGGCTGCTCCATAACCTCTCATTATGCACTGAGCATTTCTTCTCCACTCACCTCTTGTTACTCCCCATGCATTTATATGACACTACTGAATATCATTAAATTGTGTCTTCCCTTTCCAATAGTTTGTCTTTTAGACTTGTCTCTCTGTGCGTGCCTTTTCCCCTTCTCTTTACCCTCATGCCCTAACCAGTAATGGCACATGGCTGCCCCTGCCTGAGCCTGGTTCTGCCGGAGGTCTATTCTTCTTAAAAAAGAGTTCTTCCTTCCAACTGTTGCCAAGTGCTTGCTCATAGTGGATCGTCTGAATGTTGGGGTTTTCTCCCCAGTATTTCGTGCATATGCTTTACAACATACAGAAGTGCCTTGAGGAAACTTTGGTTGTGAATTGATGCTACCTATCCATGTACCTTTGGCTGCTCCCTTGTACTTTCTCCAAGGAGTTGTTACAGCGGCTTAATTAATTAACACATAATTTGGCAGATGTTTTACTTCGGATGCCCATCCTATCACAGCCCTCCATGATGAAAGGGGCTTGTGTCCCCATTCAGGATTGTGGGAGGGCTAGAGCCTGTCCAACCTATCACTGGGCAAGAGGAAGGGTATACCCTGGACAGGTCACCAGTCAAACACAGAAAGACAGACAACCTTTCACACTCACATTCAAGGCCAATTTAGAACTGCTAATTAACCCAACCCTGCCTGTCTTTGGACTCTGGGAGGAATCCAGAATACCTGGAGAGAACTCATGGGGCACAAGGAGAACATGCAAACTCCATGCAAAAAGGTGCCAACCGGCCTATGAATTCAAACCCACGACCTTCTTCCTGTGAGGCAACAGTGCTAGCCACTGTGTCACTGTGCCACACTGAATCTAATCTAAATAAAATTTAACTGAATTGGACAGCATGAGCATTAAATTACATACAAGCATTGTTTAAACTACTACTAACTGCTGCCACCTGCTGCAGTCAGTAGCACTGTCAAATTATTCCTATTCCTATCACTTATTTAACAAAGCCCTACTGGTCAAAAGACAACTTTCGGGATCTTTATCCACTAAAATACATATGTGTAGAAAAGGAGAAAAGTTATGTTAAGTACAGCTCACATAGCTGCCTGCGTGTGCACTGAGAGATTTTAAAAAATGCCACCAGAACTTTGCACAATTTAAATGTGGGAACTTTTGAGGGTACAATGATCTTCTTGTCATGTGTTCCTACCACGCATAGCTCAGGATCACCGAACTACAGGCTACAGGTACAGGCCGGCTGCCCACAAGGTCAAAGGGCCCCTGGTCCAAAGCCTCTGGACCACACCAACATTTCTCAATGGAAGGTCAATCCATTGTCTCAGTCACACTGAGAAGCAAAACAACAGTGCAGCAAAACAGCTGGAAAGAGTCACAAAAGGAACCCCCAAAAACACAAAACCATTGCAAGTTTTAAAATGTCCAAAATGATCCAAAAAGGAGAAAAACCATGAATAGAGTCCCAGGAGAACCATAATCATCATAATCATAATCATGATGGACGAGTAGAATTAACCAAAAAAGGTGCAAAATGAATGGCAATAGATGCAAAACAATTTCAGAGACAAATGGACCATTACAAGATGCAAACTCCCTGCAGAGTCAAAATAGCCACAACACAATGCAAACTGAACACAAACAGATGCTAAATTAGCATAAAGAGACACAAAATTTCCATTACAACATGCAGAATTGCTACAAAAAATGCTAAGTGACCAGAGTGAGATGCAAACTGATCAGAAAAAGATATTAATTGACATTTAAAAAAACAAACAAAAAAGAAACAGCTGAATGTTCCTAGCCTTTTCAGTCTGTCTTGATCGGTTGGTTGGGTTTTGCATGTAGGAGGGGTGGAGGGAAGCCTTTGCCTGTTTTATTATCCATCCCAGCCTACAAACTGGCCCACAGAGTGATCAGGTATCCACTCACAAACCACACAGAGAAACATCTGTCCACGTGAGAGATGCATGTGGATGTTCAGTTCACCATCTGGGAGAATTACTTTTTGCCATCTCTGCAGCAGATTTGTTCAGCATCGCATGCAATGACTCTGACTCATCTCCCATATCTCCTGGAACATAATGTCCCCGTATTGTGAAACAGTTATACACTGGAGCATGATCACGAAATACTTAATTAAAGTCATTTTCTCTCATTTTTACATGATGTTCTCTTTAAGAGAAGAATCAGAGTTATAAGAGGTCATTCAGCAGACTCTGGCCCTGACAGGATGCCACACTCCTCCTCCCTTAACCCTGATACTGCTGGGCTCCTACATGAATGCACTATTTTTGCCAAAGGAAACAGTTTTGGTTATTCCACAGAAGAAAAAAAAATATGTATTTTTGTTTTTAATCTGTACTTTCCTCACTCTTCTCACTGGTTTGAAGTGGGTGAAGAGCAATATTTATATCACATTGTGATGACAGTTGGATTGCTGCGTTCCTATGTTGCCAACACAGCCAGTCATATCTGATCAAACCATACCCACACAGTCCAATGCATATTAAGTTAGCTTTTCAGTTTTGTGTTTTGTTCCTAAACTGTAACTTCATTGTAAAACAAAATACTTGTAAAATTTTCGTAAAATATTGACAGCTGCAGGATTTTATTTACGCAAAGTTACTTAAGTTATTTATTTAAACAAATGATCACTTTGCAGTATTTTACTGAAGATTTTACAGTAATTTACTGATATCTGGGATCACCAACACTTTGCTACATTCTTAAATTGTTATATTGACAATATAACACTGCTAGAAGGTAACGATTCAATATTTCCGAATGACAAAATCTGAGATCCTGACCATAACCAGAGCAGATCAGTGGCACAGTAGCTCATCTGGCTCACGATCCATCGCATTTCACAGGTTACTGTAATGTGTGAAGTACAGAAAGCAAGTGATAAGTTTTCCAGTCACCGATCGACTGAATTGCAGAAACTTAAGTGTTAAAATCCACCGAGAAGTCAAGGAGGCTTGCAAGCAGTCATATCCAGTACAAAACTTTAGTTCTTGACCAGCCGTAACTGTCATGGTCCTGGGTTTTTGTGTTCTAGTTTTGCATGGTTTTGAGTTTCTTAGTCTCATGCTGGTTTTTTTTTGTTTTTATTCTCTCTGTTTGGTTTGAGCCTTAGTTTTAGCCTCGCCTTTGTTTAGAACTGTGTATTGTGAATCTTCAGTTAGGATTGTGAGTCTTTGTTCTCTCTCGCTCTCTGGTTCTGTATGTTGCATTCAAGTTCTACTTTACTGCCTACTGAGTTTATTTGAGTTGCTTTCTTAGTTTTGCTATTGTCCTAATGTTTCACTGTATTTAGTCTGTGCGTAGGTTGTTGTATATTTCTGTTTCACCTTGTGAGTCAGTGTTTCTTGTAATTAGTCTTTTGAATTATAGTTCTAGCCCTTCCCTGTGTTTACTTCATGTTTACACTCAGTATGTCTGACTTCCTGTTTTACTTTTATAACTGGGCATGTCTTGTGCATTACGTTCACTTTCACTTCCTGTAGTCCTGCCTCTTGGGGCCTCTCTTTTCCACACTCACTGACAAACTTATGACACTAACCTAGTTGAAGACATTACTGTGCCAAATAAAACTAATGGCAGCATTTTTTATAGATGGCAGAGGGGCACTTGCAAACACTCATTTTACGAACATCACAATCAAGATTAATATTCTTAGGAGTAGCGATTCTCGTGAAAATGGAAAAGGGTCAGTAAAATGACAAATATGACCTTGATGTTGATCACAGTTTGGGTGAAGACCCATCAGATGCAAGTTTAATTAAAATCTGAACAATACTGCAGGAGGTGTAGTGATTCTTGAGAACTGAGGATGGATTGACGGACAGAGAGAGGAGAGATGCCTCGGCTTGGCATCTGTCCTTAAGTGACTCACACAATAGGTATCCAAAAGATGATCCAATATCCAATTCATTCTGTTATTGAGAAATAAAACACTTCATAAAATATCATCCATACATAAGGCTGTCGATCTGCATGTTCCAGTTCACGTTGCTTAAATTCAGTTTTCTTATTTGCTTGAACTACAACAAGATATAGCTACAGGAATGCTGTTTTATTAACATTTGAAGAGCCACAATGAGTATAAACAATGGCTGAACCTCATCACTTGCAACAGTCTATGCCACAGTGGCCCATTGGTGGCCCATTAGCTAAATTTTAGTTCAGAAACATTTATCATATTTATATATTGTATGCAGGACAAATGCTACAACACCATACAAACTGTCCTGTGTTTTTACAGTAACTGTTCCAGTATCTGCTTCTTTATAATTAGAGTTTCAGCGATATGGCCAAGATTTGAAAATCTATTTTTCAAGGGTCTGAACACCCACATGGAACACACCTGACTCTTCAGTCCAGTCAAGATCCATAAGGGCGATTCTGTTTTATCAGCAAATGATCTCTAAAGGAGGAAAGCTAAATTAAATTATCTACATAACTTCCTGTAAAAACTGCCTCCATCTCACTTTTTCTTCTTTCAATTGAACATTTGCTGTAAAAAAAAAAAAAACCAAAAAAAAAACTTGCACCTTCTTCTGAAAAGAAAGAGGAGAGGCAGTTTCCTGCTAATCAACCTTGCTGGCTTGACCCCTGTTGTTGTTGAAGGCTGTTACTATGGATACATGTGGGAATCAAAGCAAGAGAGCCCACTCCTCCTCTCCTTACCTGATGACGATCACACCGGAGATGACACAAATCACAGCGGGGGCGTTACAGAAATCTCTGAGTGTGTAATAAGTAAAAAGAGTGGGCAAGAGCTTTCATTTTATTTGTCTGTCCTTCTGCTTTAGTTTCTTGTTGCCTCTTCAGCTTTTTGTCTGCCGTGTCTTTGTTTTAGGTAATTCATGTCTATACTATTGCGTTTTTCCTCCTTCCTATGAGTCACATTGTTACTCCAACATCATGCAGTAGGTATTTAATAATTAATGAACGATGTCAATACATGGTATTAAATAAAATACATGCTCTGTAGGACTGTGCTATATATTAGAATTATCTGGTGTTATGTTCCGCTGTTAAATTCTGTGCAATGAAAAGATCTTGTTAAATGGGAATACTGATTTTAAATACATGATTTCTATGACTTTCATTTCAAACTACACTAGGTCTGTGCAGTTCTGTGTAAAACTAAGTACACCCCCATCATTTAATACTTTTCATAACCACCTTTAGCAAAAAAAAATGGAAATAATGGTAGTGTTGAGTAGTTTGGAGACCCACCTTTAGCAACAACTTAAAGGAATGGTTTCCAGTATGACTCTCACATTAACAGGCAGGAATTTTGGCCCATTCTTCTTTACAGCATCTCTTCAGTTCATTGAGGTTTGTGGGCTTTCGCTTATGCACAGCTCTCTAAATGTTTCACCACAGCATTTCAGTCAGGTTGAGATCTGGACTGGAGGTCTGGATCATTGTTCTGATGCATGATCCAATTTGAGCCAAGCTTTAGCTGTTGTACAGATGGCCTCTCATTTCGCTCTGGAATATTTTAGTATACAGAAGAGCTCATGAGCAACTCAGTAACTGCAAAGTAGCCAGTTCTTTTGGCTGCAGAACAAAGCAAAACATGTCTATCTTGACAGTTGGTATGAGGTGTTTGTGCTGATATGCTGTGTTTGGTTTTCATCAAAACCAAACACAGCATGCAATGCAATTATAGTCAAAAAATATCTCCACTTTGGACTCATCTGTCAATCTGTCCATCACCACTGCAAATAAGAAGGGGGTCAGAATCAAACTCTGGTGTAATACCACCCCCACCTTGAACCCATCTGTTACTCTTATCACACACCTCACCACTGCTTCCTGTCCTCATACATGTTCTGCATCACCCTCACATGCTTATTGCCACTCCTGACTTCCTCAGTTCCTATCTTGCCACCCTATCATATATTTTCTCTATTTCCACAAAGGCACAATGTAACTCCTTCTGACCTTCTCTATATTTCTCCATCACCCGTCTCAAAGCAAACACTACCCTACTGTGGCTTGCTGATCATCACCTCTCTTCTTAACCTAACTTTAGGAACTCTTTCCTATATCTTCATAGTATGGCTCATCAGCTTTATACATCTGTAGTTACTGCGGTTTTGCACATCACCCTTGTTCTCGAAAAGTGATACCAGTGCACTCCTTCTCCATTCCTCGGGGATCCTCTTTCTCACCAGTGTGTAATAATACAAGCAAAGCCTTAAAACACAGAGTGCAGATCAAGCACTGTGAGGTGTGAGGGAGTGATGGAGTACCTTTTAACTGATTTGTTATTACACTTCTGTGCACATGACTCAGTGCAACAAATTCATGTTAGATTGGACTGTTTTTGACTGAGGGACCCTTTCTGTATATATCCAAATAGCCCACTAGCTTGGAAGCAAACAAGCATTTGTGTGGGCAGCACTAATTAGTCTTTATTCTATTGCCACTGTAGATGAGGAAAGGTAAAGGCTAAGTAAAAGGAAAAAAACAGAATGAAACTTTTGAATCTTAATGCAAGCGGCCTTATTTTTAATGTGAGAGTTTGAATTGCTTCAAATGAAAAACTAAGATTCCAAATTGGGTACAGAGCAAACTAAGAATTAAAAAAGAGTGATCTGATGAAAAATTCAGAAAACATTTTAACCAGTAAAGTAGCTGGCACAGCAAGACTGTGTCTCTACTATCTCGCACCATAAAATTTTGAAATATAATAAAATTACAGGGCGTGAACAGACTAACAAAGGAAAATGCTTTCAAGGTGTGAAGGAGGAGAAGCAGTGTTGCCAGAAACAGAGTGAGCATTATGGACAGGGTGATGGGCTATAAAAAGAATAATAAGTAACTGGTCTGTTAAGGAGGAAGCTCTGAGGACAATAAGTCACCAAAGAAAAATGGTGATGTAGTGCTTTTAATCTTACCTGCTTGAATGTATCATTAAAAGTTTAGATTTTTTTTTTTTTTACTTTTATCACTTGATTAATATCACATATTGCCTCTGTGTGATTTAGTCACTCACTGTGTGATTTGTCTGTGTGCTATTTCCAACCTTCCTGTCAATTCAGACCACTTCCACCTGCCCTGCTTTCCTGCTGGTAGTGTCACCTGACCTTTTCCTGCATCTCTCAACTGCATTCACATTCCCCAATTAGATACTCAAGTACTTATATAACTCATTGACCATCTCCTTGTTTGCTCCATTCATGCAAAGAATTGCTGGTGCTTAATCGAGCTCTGGTTCCCAGCATTTCCTACAAAAAAAAGACTGGCTGCAGTGCCAAAAGGATGGCAACAGCATGGCACCATAACATCACTGGGCTCAACATTGGAACCATTAACACTGTTGTCTATGGGAGGGGCTATTGGAAGGAAATCCCCCAAGTATTCCTAGATGCATCATGCAGATTATGTCCACTAAAATATTGTTCCTACTGAAATTATGTCAACATCTGCTCCTTAACATTGTGTAATCTTCAGTTATCAAAGCCATAGAAAGGTAGGCTATTTCTCAAAATGCACCAGGACAGAAGTAGCTCTGCACCAGCACAGGCAACAGCCCTAGGACAGAGGAAAATAGGTACATGTAGTCTAGTTTTTTATATGTGTGTGTGTGTGTGTTGGTAATCATTATGTTGTAAGGACATCAATCTGTTTACACAGTCACGTCATGGGGACCTGTTGCAGTATGGGGACCAAAAATTAGGTCCTCATAAAGGAAACTTTTTTAAATGTATGCATAAATAAGCTGTTCTGAAGGTGCCTGTGTGGTTTTTAGCTTTGGCCCATAGCACACATTTTTCAGTCTGTGTGTCCGTGTGTGTGTGTGAAGGTGTGCGTGTGTGTGTGTGACATTAAACTATGCATAGCAAGTGGTAATATTGCAAACAATCCAACAGCAGTACCGTTATGGGTACAGATTCACTTTCCAGTATAGACTGATTACTTTAATGCAGCCTGAGTTTATCTAGACACTTTATAGTTGAGTACTAAGGAGTAAAAAGAAAGTATGTACAACCCCAAATCAGAAAAAGTTGGGACAGTATGGAAAACGCAAATAAAAAAAGAAAGTAGTGATTTCTAAATTTACTTTGACTTGTATTTCATTGCAGACAATATGAACACAAAAT
>VUQH01031276.1:18193-46272 GCA_015106775.1 Etroplus canarensis
ACGAACAGGCAAAAAAAAAAAAAAAATAGAGCCAAAGGAATTATCCCAAAGCAATAACCTCACACAAACACATATGCAAGGAAAGCCAAATGAACACACACATAGCAATTGAAATATCTGAAGTGTGTATTCATATCAGGTCTGCGGTTAGTCAGTTTTACAGAAGAGGCTGCTGATAATATGCTGCCTGCTGCGGCTGAGAAGCCTGGTGAGGGGGGGCTGCTACAGGATAGGACACCGGAGGTATGTTGGAGTTGTGATAGGTTGACATATCCATAGTCATGCCTGCCTGGGGTGGGTAAGGAGCTCCTGCAGCTTGGTTCATGTACTGAGTGTTCATACCACTGCTGTGAAGAAAATCCCCAAGTGACATTTAGTTACAACACCAAATGTGGAGAGGAACATTAGAATTCATTTTCTCATGAAATCCTTTTAGTGAGAGATGACACTGACTAATTTCGTTTTCCTAATAAATGATTCCATAGTAACAAGCTATATTACCAATTACTTAATGTGTCTTTTTCACTTCAGTTTTTCATTTCCTTTTTGATGTGAAAGTAGTAGACTGTTCATTGTGATACACACAATTTAAAGTGTTTTTGGCAATTTGGAGATGTTTATTATAACAAATTATTTTCATTAACCCTTGTCAAATTATAATGTTAAGCCCTTTCTTAGTGCCAATCTATATAAAAGCCATGACCAGCACTGTACCTTGCCACGATTCAAAACTTCATGCATCAAATTAGTCATGTCATGTTTAAAATGTGCCTATGCAGTTTGAGTATTTACTACAACAGTCTTCAAAATCCTCTTTACAGAGGCAGAGCAGTTATCTTACCTCATGTAGGGAGGCTGAGCAGTTTGGTTGTTGGGTGGAGCTGAGACATTTGGGGGTAGTGAGTGTAGAGGTCCAGGCTGATCGCTGGGCATAGTATAGGGCTGTGCAGGAGGAATCTGAGGCATAGATGAAGGCAGGTAAGGAGGTGCCACTGGTCCAAGGTAGCCCTGAGCAGACAAGAGAAGCAAGCAAGATTTAATAAATGCTGGGAGCAGAACTGATAATGCAGGTCTTATCCATTGTGAGGGTATAACAGTTTCATCAGTCAGCTGATTTTCATGCAAATACAGAATCAAGCCTGACTGGTTGACAACTCCCAGAAGGGCTGGCTCAAATATTTGCTGTGGTACGTGGCTTCTGCCACTGACCTGCTGTCTTTGTTTGGGGTAGCTGCACTGACTTGCCACTGCACCTGTGCTGCAGCTGCTGGCACGCCACAGCAATTCCTGCTGTTTGTACCATTTATTAGTCAGATGCCATAACTTACACTTGGCGAATTACAACAGTCCTAATCTAGGGCATCAGATATGGGGACGCAAAACTAGGAGAAGGGTTGCTAGTGATCCATTCATATCTACATGTAAATTATGTTCCTGCGTCACAGTTTATTGCATGGCAACCGTATTTGTTCTGGTCTCCTGACTATAACAGTGCCTAAAGAGCCTATCTCTGCCCCTTCATTATAAGTAACATAATGTGTAGTTTGTGACATTTTATCAAACAAATGATTTGTTCAATATGTTTAGTGCACAGTGTGATAAGTGAGGGTGATAGGCACAAAGCCACCCTGGAATACTGTTTCAAATCCATCCACTGGAGCAGTGCGATTATGGGTCCCTTGTGCTTTGCAATCTTGGAGACCTACTTGAAATTACAGCAAACAAATTA
Organism: Etroplus canarensis; assembly: GCA_015106775.1. Taxonomy (NCBI): domain Eukaryota; kingdom Metazoa; phylum Chordata; class Actinopteri; order Cichliformes; family Cichlidae; genus Etroplus; species Etroplus canarensis. The sequence goes on from VUQH01031276.1 coordinate 19,923, forward strand.
CAAAATAACTGCTCCATCAGTAAAATACTGCATACCACTGTTTTGAAAACAACATCAATTTTGGTATCATTTACTTTATTTGAGACAGAATCAAGATAATTTTGTTTCCCCATATCCAATACCCTAGATAATGACTGCTAACATTGAGAGAGTACAAACTTCATCATGTGAGATGCTACAAACAGCCTCCAAACCAGCTCAGCAGCAGCTGCACCAAAGAATGAGAGCTGGTCAATTATGTTATGAGAAAAATGCATAAAACTAGCCAGCCTCTAGGGGATGCTGCACCAACAGAGATAGTCAAAAACAAATAACCCAACAACTAATAACTTGACCAAATAGATCAGACATGATGTTGATAAAAAATATTCTCTTCTTAATATTGACAAGAATAAGTGAACTTTTCAAAATGTCAAACTCATTAAATAAACTATAATACACAGCATTATAAAATACCCTAAAGACCAGATTCTTCTTCAGCCAACTAAGACCTAAGTGTCATCAAAAAGTTAATATAATTTAGAAACACGTTATTATCAAAAGACAGATCCACCAATTAATGTTTGACCTCTAGCAAATGTCTGGCTACTAGGAGGTTTAGAACAAGAAAAAGGATTCATCCTGACTAGTCCAGCCTGTCAGGTAGTGTGGCTGCAGCATATAAAACCATAAGAGAGCACAGCAGACGCTGTACAAGTTATTTTCAAGTATCATTTCAGTATCACTGTTTATTTTTGTGATTTCAAATACTCCTGTTCAAAAAGTGTCTTATTCTTGTAGGTGCAGATGTAAGACAAACACAATATGCGAAAGAATGTCAAATAATAAGTTGAGCGGGACTCCAGCGTGGGCCTGCACTGTGGACAGTTTTCTAGATCTCCAGCGAAAGATTGTGGCATTAATCATCACTAAGAAAACAGCATCTGCTGAGAAAACCCAGCCAGCTTGTGACTCTCCAGTGAAGGGAAAAAGTGCTGTCTGAATGTCAAGCTAAGGCATGTAACAAAGATTATATTACAAGTACAGAACTAAGTCATTGGTTGATTTGTCTTTTGTTGTCTCCACAAACTTACAAGCCAATTTAATTACACAGTCACAGATAACTAGTTCCAGTGAGCCATTCAAACTAATTCTATCCATAAAATATGTATGATTCAACTCTGCTTCTACTGATTCCTCACATGACACAGAACAGAGAAAATGAGGAGGGATTACTACTACTGGATCTAAATTTGTTGAAGCAGATACCAATTTAGATGTAAAACTAATAAGCAATATTTCCTGCTTCTGATTTTTACATGGCTTGCTAATAAAAGAGCTATCCAAACTAAAAATAACCAGCTTAAAATGTCAGCTGAAACAGGAAGTCTCTCTGGATATTAGGCAGCATATAAAACATTGCTGATGCGTTGTTCTGACCTGCATGGCCACAGTAGACCCAGCTGGTGCATATTGTGACTGCATCTTGGAGTAGGCTGCGTAGTACGGAGCTTCATTCATGAGCTTGTTGTAAAGCTCCAACGCCTCCAAAACTTTCACGTTCAATTCGGACAACTCTGAGTGATTCCTGCAACAAAGAGTCAAGCACTGGATGAGGAATCTTACTAATTTGCTGTGTGCATCCTGAATATGATCATTCTGATAACTAATAGAAAGAGGTCATATCTTTGACACATTACCTGTCAATCTCCTGTAGCTTCTCGTCAATCAGGGGGTTCATCTGTTCACACGCACCTGTTCACACATTGACAGATGGACAGGAAAACAGAAACAGGGTTAAAAAATAAAACAAAAGCATGACTCAGTCAGTTTGACTAGATTTACACAAGCATTAAAGTTTATACCCTCCAGCTGGATCAGCTCTGGGGAGTCAGGAGCAGGATCTGCAGGATCTGCATTCTGCAGCAGTGCCAGTGTTCTGTCCATCTTTGCCTGCAGAAAGAAGAAAGCAGATCTGTGTTCTATAAATAATGGAGAGATGAATTGGATTTGCAAATTAATATGCACTGAGGAAATATACTACCTCATCAATGGAGACAGGTTCAGGCTCAGGCTCAACTTTGTTTTCCAGGCTTGTCTCTTCAGGAGTAGCTGTTTTCTCAACATAAGCAACTATGAAGGAAGAGGTTTGATTTAGTTATCAGCTCTTGAAATAATTTGTAGCAAATTAAAATCAAGATGCTTTCTATAGGTACAAAAAATTAGGTTTGAAGAGAGTGCATGTGTGGCAGCTTAAGGAGGTGCAATATTAACATCAGACTGAAAAAAGGCCAACCTATCTCTGGCTCTGCATTCAGATTGGTTGTGACAAAGTTGGACGGGAAAAGTCCAACTCCCCTGTGGTTCTCTCCTTTCCACCAGTTGGGATCACTGTAAACAAATACATAAAATCAAAGTCAATGAGCTACTGAGAGAAATCCAGACTTGGTCTCTGGCTATGGTTGGTTCATGTCAGAGCCATAACAACAGAAAATGAAAGACAGAAAATGACAGACTGAAAATCATCAACGTGTGGAGTTTTGGCAGTTCTGGAAAAAGCAGGTGCTAAATGGGTTATGATGACTGCTCTTGGCATAATAAAGTCTTTTGGTGTGTACCTAGTTTTATCTGCAGAAGAGAATTTTCACCACAGTACGTGGGGTAGAATGTAAATCCTTAAAGTATCCTATTGTGTTGCTGTATTTTAGGCAAATAAAAGCAAAAATGTATATCTTTTTAAATTTAGCAATGACAATGGTGGTCAACCAGTAAAAGAAGTTGCTGCACTGTTTTTACAGGTTACATAAGTCCTAAGAACAAGCTCTTTTATATTAAAAACAGTCATACTTTTGAATGCTGTTCAGGCAGAATCCAAACAAACCCTAGAACATTATTACGACTGAACAGATGTTACATTGCACTGCAGGTATTTGTCTGTCTCATCGGAGAATACAGCTTTGAAGAAAACTGACTAGATTTCTATTTACAAGCTATTTAGAATGAGAATGAAGGAGAGGGGTTGTCTTAATAACTTATATACAGGTTTATTTTTTGCTGTTAGAAATAAAGTAGATTGCAAGAAAAATGCTGTTTAGATGTGAATCGCTAATGCACTGTATTGTTCTTTTAGCCACACTCCAGCTTTGACAGACCTGTTAGCTCTAGTTAGCTGTATTTGAACCAGAAAGCTATCCAGCTCCACAGGCACAGAGACATGTGCATGTCCAAAAATAACACAGAATCCCGTCACACAATTTTTATTTCCCTCAGGAAAATTATAACTACCTCACGCTGAAACTCTGAATGCTTGTAAAACGGGAGCCAAACAGTATTGATATTGACTCAACAGCCATGATCACACAGCAACATGATTGCACGATCTTAATGGTGGTGTATTCTATATTCTGGCCCTTTCAGCGGTGACGCATACATGCGTTTATAGGCTCCCAGCACTGGCCTGTTTATTAAAGCGAACTGTGCCCTCTAAACTAACAGGCAGGTACCCCTCTTTCGAACTTATAGTGATAAAAATAACTTCACATAAATTTCACTTACAGTAAACTTTGCACGCACAGACCTTCATACTCATGCAGTGGAAAATTGCTAATTATTGCTCTGTGGAGGATAAAGCATAGCTGTGTTATGAAATATTACCTGTCATCCAAAACTAGAATAAGTTCTCCAGACTTGAAGGTCAGTTCGTTGTCTTCAGCTGCTTCAAAGTCATACAGCGCACGGACCTTCCGAGCCTCCTGTCCCCCGCCACCGTTAGTATAGACTGGGGGATCAGAGGTCATGGTCAGGGGTCGTGTCTCTGCCTGCTGCTTCTGCTCCTGTAAAGACAGCTCAATAGCTGGAAAAATACAGAACAGAAGTGGAAATGAGAAGAGGGTACTTGTCAAATGTCCAGCACATATGGGGTTGGCACAGACGCCAGATTCGTCTTTGTCATTTAATTTTCTGAACGCAAATGGCTCTCAGACAGCTGCTTAAATCATCTTTTGAAGCATGGGGACAAAAAACCTCTCTGACAATCAATTTAAACACTTTCCTGTATATTTTGTTAAAGTACTTTCTATGAAATGTGCATACACTGCAAAAAACGATGACGCAAACATCATCAATCATGATGATAAACTGTGTCTAGAGCTGAATGATGGCATCTAACTTTACCTTTGGCGAGGTCATCATCATCTGATGGTTTGCTTGCAGTAGATGAGTTGACCTTTGTGCTGGAACCCTGTGGTCAATAAAGAAAGATAAGGTCACGTCTGTGTGTCTAGATATATACACTGGAGGGGGTACGGACAAAGACTGCAAATGGAAAACTGGGTTTCAGTGACTATTGTGCCACCTGGAGTTCATGCTGGGTACCACATGCTGTTCAGAAACGTGTCTCTAGCCTTTAGCCAGGCATATTCCAAGAGCTGTCATTAATTATTTGTGCCCTTTTTCTGACATGACAAGTGAGGTCAAAGCAAAAATTAAAGGTCAACTAGATGTTATTTCTTGTTCTAACACTTCTTTACACCCACACAGCTGACAAATTCATGCTAATACTGCGAGTTAATAGCCTGTAAATCACATTGGAGCAGATTTACAGGGTGCAGAATGCACTCCATTTACTATTAATTCTCTACACACCAACAGTTAGAAACAACAGGGACAGGGAAAATGAAAATCAGTTTAAAGTGGTCTGCTCATGGATCATGTGTGGGAAAATCCAGACAGGAGAATAAATAAGTAAAGGTGAATATTGCCACAGCTTGAGTCACACTACCTGCTGCTGTTTGCTCCTCAGCTCACAGAGATTAAATGTCATCATACCTGCTGCCACATGTGCCACCTGCTCTCCATTAAGACACATTTGCCAGCCTTTCTCAAATTAAACCATGCAGCACAACATCACCAGAGCCACATGGAGCACAGCCAGTGGCAACAAAGCCAAGGCAATAGAAGAAACCTAATCTAAGGGATTTTAGATCATTCACAGTCACTGTCATGATACTATTACTTCATCTTACAAATTTTTCCTTTTATAATATAAACAGGTGGAAATGGAATGTAAATTGTTTCTGTGTTGTATATTTATGTCTGATACTGCAGAGTCCAATAGCTATACACTATAGCCAGCCACTTTAGATGTATACAGATAGTTGACAAAAATTTTGCCTCTGTACACCATCACAGTGGATTTTAAATCAAACAGTCAAAATGTGACTGAAGGGGAGACAAACATTAGACAGTTGTCTTATTACTTTCAAACCTCTGAAAATAGAGGACTGTGTATAAAAATATCTGAATTAAAGATGAACTGCACTGATCGGCACCTCAATCACATCTTTAGTGTTTGATTTAAAAATCCACTGCGGTGGTGTACAGAGGCAAAATTACAAGAGCTGTGTCGTTTTCCAAATACTTATGACTTTAACTGTAGAAAAATATGACAAACCTTTTTTACTGCTATTGTGTAATACTTGGCAATGATATTCAAGAGCTGATTAAAAAAAATGTAGGTCAGCTGCTTTACGAGAACCCGAAGTCAAAGTCCACTTGTATCTGTAGCACATATAAGATTGTTGAATAACAAAACACACATGCTTCAAGCAGTCAAACAGAAACCAGACGGCAGCTCCGACATCTACAAAGACAGACATACATATCCAAAGAACTGTGTGAAATATGTGAAGAGGAAATTCCACTAAAAGCTCATGCCATATGAACTCAGACTCCAAACTCCACTCAACCCAAAGCCTCATACCAACAACACACTGGTCTGCAGTCAAAATATAGTCATAATAACAGCCTCAGGCTATACAAAAAGTATCAACATACAACATTTGAGCATCTGGATACAAATGGAGAAAAGTTTTTCGTTTCCGTTAACAAATAAAAGCTGGCGATTTTAGAAAGATGGCTCCTTGGAAGGATAGTATTTTTTATCATCTACGTTTGTAATATTTTGGTGATAACTCACAAACTGTATATAAAGAATCAGTAAGAAAAAGGGCACAACAGTATATGATTTGCTTGTTGCTTTGTTTATTATCTCGAAACCATGAAGTCAACATACCTGTGAGGATGCAGATGGGAAACTGACGCCGTCCTCTTTCAGAGACTTGATGGTGGCACCGATCAAGCTCAGCTGTGGGTCCTTCTGAAAGTCTTCTGCCCACTCCACCATCAGAGCCTTTAGCTTTTCACACACTTTCGGGTGAGCCTGCAGAGGACAAACAAACAGCTGAATTGCTTCCTCCTTTGTTTTTATGCCACGAAGAGATTATAATGGCAAGTGCTGCTAATAGCACAGCCCCAGTGTCAAGGAGTTAGGAGATGGTTACATTGCAGTTAATGCTCTTCTGAGTTTGAGGGACTGCATGGGTGAGAATTACTCTGGTTAAGAGTGCACAAGAAAAAAAAAAAGCCCAGAGAAATTTCCATACCTTGTTTAGCACACTCCGCACTTCACTCGCAAACTCCCTTGAGCAGATTTCCAGGTGGAATATTTTGCCACAGTTTGATACACAAGCACCCAGCAACTGCAAGAGGAGAAGGTGAAACTGAGGTCCACTCGGAAAGCTGAATTATATACTTACTGAGGAAGCCTTTGTAATTATGAATTCATTTTGATGACAACAGGGCTGAAATCATCTAAATGAGTGAACACAGATGTCTAAAAATGGAGCAGGTCATGTCACAGTTCACAATAATTAACCCTAGTACTGCAGGACGTGTACGGCAGGTCATCTATATATTGATCACTTCTGGCGTTTTCATTCACTGCCGGTTGCCTAGCTAGTCGTATAGCTGGCAGTACTAGGGTTAAGACAGACCAACAGGCCTCACATTAATCATTTTTAAATAATCTCATTATGAAACTTGCAACTTTTCCATTTCCTGTATCCGTTTTAAAAAATTTGAATAGCAAACAGTTTGCAGCTCAACTGTGGTTAAATTGGACTTCTTACCCCTGAATGTGACAGAGGAGTTTGACCCCATTTACTGATTTATCAAACTTAGCTTATGTTACTCTTTTGGTTTATTTTGAAAACTTTGGGTTTGAAAAGGTTATTGAGAACATCTGCTTGCTGACAGGCTAAGACAAATACACAGGAGCCAATTATTTGTACAAAAGCACACCAACACAGGTGTGAGTTATAATTTGAGATTTTTACAATCTTGATTGATTTGCTTTGAGAAACACTTCAAGAAAATTTGTAAAAGCGGATCTTGGATTCAAAGGGAAGAATGCATTTTCATCTCAATTTAAAAAGTTACTCTTAATGCCTATTTTATACATTTTAATTTCTAAAGGAGAGCAATAAACTCACATTGAGGGCCTGCATAGCCACATGAGGCACTTTGTGGTTGACTCTCTTCATAATGGATCTCAAGCTGTCCTTTGGTCTGTAACAGAGGGAAACAGAATAAAACTCACCGTCAGTGTACTATTAACTATGAAACACATGGTCCGTGCACTGGTGACACTCTTGATGTCATCAAGTGCGCAACATTTTCAAATTTTCCAGCTCAAACATGAATATTCAAAGAAAAATACCTCTTTCAAGCTTACCCATTGGCTGTTGTTCCAATCTTATCACAGATGTCCATAATGAGTCCCCAGTCATCTGCTGTGTTGTTTTCATTGGTTGCCTTCTCTGGAAATATGTGAAACATGGATTCAAAACATATGGCCCCGTGAGAAAATATCTCCAATGGCATCATGGTTGCTTGCCTCCAAACATAACGTGAGAAGACATGCCAGTTGCAATGGGCACACATGAAAAAACTGAATAGCAAACACTGAACTGCCACAATCTACATTACATTGTACCATCACCCGTCAGACTCAAAACAATCTAGGAAAGGTTCTCTAAGCCAACTATGTGTCACAATTTTGTCATTTTATTGTCCAACCTTTTCCTGCTGACATACTGTGTCAAGATGCTTAGAAACACCATGTGCTGGACAACTCGTTCTAGAGTATTAACCTTTAGCACTCCGTGTTGCTTCTGTCACACCACTGTTTAGCAACAGGTTAGCAGGACATTGCTCATTGTGCCACAACACTCGTGACGCTTCAGTCAGCTAGGCACAACAGTGGACTGTTGTATGGTCACACAAGTTCTACAGTGTTGGAGGTTCAGATAATGCTGTTCAACCAGGAAGTTTCCATAAAAATTTACATACATTTATTACACAAGGTGAGCATGATGAGACGTATGTGGAGGTGCCAAATGAAAGGAAAACACAACATAAAATATCTTAGAAGGGTGCTGGGCCACCAGAATAACTTTGCATTGATTCTTCAAGTCTCAAAACCCCTACTGGAGGAAAAGAACACAATTTTTCAAAAACATATTCCCCCATTTGGTGTTCTGTTGATGGTAGTAGAGAGTGTTGTTTAACACTTTAGTCCACAAGTCTCCAATAGGTGTTCAACAGGGTTAAGATCTGGTGACACTGAAGGCCATATCATTTGACGCACATCAATCTTTTTCTCATTAAACCATTCAGTGATGTTTTTTATTGCAATGTTTATATTTGCACTAACATGTCTCTTAGCCATATATGTAGCACCATGGTCCTGGAGAAACATTATTTCATTTCATGCATCACCTGTACATGACTGAAATGACAATAAAGAGCCTGCCTATCTACCTACGTCATAAATCCCATATAAGGTGGGGGTGTCTAAACTTTTTCAAAGAGTGCCAGATTTATTAATGGAAAAACGCCCAAGAGCTAACAGTTCCCCCCTGACATTTTTTTCTTAAATCATAAAAATTACAGACACATCTCGGGGCAAATGTTCTTCACCATTTTCACGACAGTCGTTAATAAAATCAGCCTCCGTAAAAGGTCAGCCATGTTTAACAGGGCACTTCATAGCTTACTTTGGTGGTTTTTACATTTGAATCATGGACCTGAATGAAAAGAGAAATTATATTTTGAACTTGTACAATTTATTAATTCTGTCTAACAGTGCTGGTGGGCCATAAATAAATACTTTAAAAGACATGAGCCAGGGGCTGTATTAAATCTGACCTCAGGCCGCAGTTGGCCCACAGACTGGACTTTGGACATGTATGCCCTAAGGGGACTTGTGGACCCAAACCATGCCAGCAAAATGACCCTCACGAAGCTGCAGGATTTCCTAACTGTAGGGGCCAAACAGTCAAGCTCATCCTTTGTCACCCCTATGACCAGTTGGGAAACCTTTACATGGAGCCACAAAACTATCCGGGCCTTACAATGAAGGTGACACAGCCTTTTAAGTATAAATTAGCCTATCAATATTACTAACAGGTGTAAATTAAAAATTATTATAAATGGAGACTGAAGAATCTCTTTCAAGCATGATCAATAAAAATGAAAAAGGTTAAAAAATGAATACTGATATTCAAGGTTATTATGGTTAACTAAAAGTAAACAAAAAACTACATGAGAAACATAAAAATAAAAACTAGACTTTTGGGATAAATCAAAATGACACTGTGGGCTTAGGAAACTAACTAAAATAAAATAAAAATACACAGCCAATGCCCTTAGTTTTTGTCTTTGTCAGCTGGGTTAAATTTGGTCAGCCTGTCTGATGAGGCTTTGGTGCATCTGTTTATTGAGACTCAGGGTGTCTACATGATCGTGACTCATCTGCCTTCACAAAGTGCTGTGTTTGTATTGTAAATTCTGATCTAAGCATCTTAAATCTTCCCCTGACAAATACCATCCATATTAAAATAATTAAGAAAACTAAAACTAACACTGAAACTAGTAAAAACTAAACTAAACCTAAACATTTTCAAACAATAAAACCTAAAGTAAAATGAGCAAGCCCACTCTGGAAACTAACTGAAACTGAACTGAATGCAAAACAAAAACTCAAAATGAAATAAAAACAAAAACTAATTAGAAAACACAAAACTATAATAACTCTGCTAATATTATTTAGATAGATATTCATCAAGGGTTTTTGTTTTTTTTTTGGTCAAAGTCTCAGGAAGCCACTGGAGATAGGCAAAAGAGACACAGGTTCGAGACCCCTGAACCTAACAGATTATAACTACAATAACTAAAAACAATTACCTCTGCACATAATTTTCTCATATGACTCCTTGATCACTGAAACGTCAGTTCCAAGTGCTGAAAACAGCCATCACAGGTAGTTAAAACCCACGATGACGTCTTTGAATGACTCATTATGTCTGATCAACACACCAAAACGCAGTATGCTCATTACATAGGATAAAGCAGTTAACCAAACATAAAACAAAAGGATGAACCACACATATGATCGACCTATATATCCCAGTCTGAGTTGCTGTGGAATAAGTGGATCGTGTAATGGCCGTTATACGGTCACTTTCTATCAATCACAAGTTTGTCACAAAGCAGCCGTTCATCCCAGCGGAACGAACTGACCGACAAACTTCACGAAAGTGGCTGACAACACGTCGGCTGGCCAGCTCCGTGTTAACAAGGCGGCTCAGACCTGCGTTACGGAACGCGGCGGCGCTGACTGAACTTCGAACGATGCGGACGAGGAATAAACAACTGCGGCTAAGCTAAGCGCTAGCCTCCCGTGCGGTCGGCCCTGCACTCCCAGCTCTCTCTCACACTCAGGCCCGAAGAACCAGCGGCTCACTTACCCACATCTTGGTCGAACGGGTTTTGGGAAAATAAAGGCATGTTAACAATTTAAAAAGCAGCAGACTTTTTGACTAAGTAAAGTACGTGTGTTCTCCAGGCTAAACCTAAACAAATGTCGCTTCCTCGTCCATGAAACTCGCACCAGTTGCTCTTCCGGAAACTTGGCTGTCTGCAGCACTGCCTGTATGATTAAATGTGGCACTGAGCAGACTGAGTCTGTAACACGCGTTGTACGTTCAGTCAGGTTTTTTTACTTAGTGAACACACAGAGCTGTGACATAAATAATTAGCTTATTCCACATATTATTTGGCACTTAAGGGTGGTGCCTTTATTTACATTTTAAGTGAAACACTGCCATCTAGTGGGCTCAAGATGACCTTTCATAATACCGCAGATCTGGCACACTGGGTGGCTTTGAAAAATGTGAAAATTGCGAAGGATGGGCCTGTCATATTACACCACAGTGAGTAATGGTGCTGGTCATGAAAGCCAGTGCAGTGCCGGGCGGGGGCCTGGACTCCCTGGAAGCTGTGGTTGGCAGAAAAACACAGAATGAACTGAAAGCTATAAGTCTGCCACCCTGTCCACAGCCTCCTGGCAGCACAGAGGAGCACTGGCAGTGAGCAGCTCATCTCACTGCAGCACTGAGAGGCTCTGTAGATCATTTATTCCTACAGCCATTAGTCTGTTTAACTCCTCTTAGGACTTCTTGCCACCAGGTCCTGGCTTGTGTATTTATTATGCTATGTCATTTTAATACCATTCATTTCTTTATTTGTGTGTGGGTGTGTGGTTTTTAATAACTGTTAAATTATTCTTATTCCCAGAAATGTGGTGGTTTATAAATTCACCTTACAAACAAGAGGTCCCTGGTTCGATTCCAGATAAGGGTACAAGCTGCTGGGTGAGAGTGCAAATTCTCAGCCAAATTACTTATTCCAGTTAATCTGAATTTTCACATTACAATCTTTGATAAGGTCAGCCTCCGTAAAAGTTTAACATGGCACTTCATAGGTTGGTGTTTTCATTTGAACCTCAGGCTTTTGCGAACAACCACTGCTGTGAAGCGGCTTTGAGTTGCTTAAACTCATTTTGCACAGTAATGCTTTCTTGACAAATTAGGAAAACACATTTGATTCTGTTTTCAGTGATAAAATATTGAAATTACCGGAAATTATCCAGAAGCTTATGACATAAATCAGGTGTCACTGCCACCATTTTTAAACTTGTATAATTTATTCATTCTGTTTGACTGCACTGGTGGGCCACGCATAAACGCTTTTAAGACAGGAGCCAGGGGCCGTATACAGTACAATCCGACTGGGACTGCAGTTGGTCTCCTGACCGGACTTTGAACATGTCTGGTGTAAGGTCTTGATGTCCCAATACCTTTGTACATATACTGTAACTCACAAATGCGAATAGCTGAGGGACAGCGTAAAACACTTTTATTAACATAAATATTCAAAACGAATAACTTAATAGAGACTGTGAGCCAGGCCCTCTTATTCTACATCAATGTCTGACCGCACAAATGCTCTTCTGTTGAATGGGCAAAAATTCCCATAGACACACTCCAAAATCTTGTAGAAAGCCTTCCCAAAAGAGTGGAAGCTGTTACAGCTGCAAAGGGGGGACCAACTCCATATCAGTGCCTATGGGTTTAGAAAGAGATATCATAAAGACTCCTGTAAGGCAAAGGTCTCAAACCTCCAGCTAAAGAGCCACATGTGGTTCTTTTTGCCCATCTTCAGTGGCTCCCTGTAACTTTCACAGTAGAAAAAGTAGATGAGTATGAATGTAGAAATTAACTTTTTTCTTTTAAGATTTGTTTATTTTAACTACCAAGGCTGCTGGACTTGATATTGGACTGGAATTTAGTCAAAATTAAACTAAAACTGGCCTTTTTTTTAGCTTTTACTTAAAAAACTGTTAGATTATATGTTTAATTAATTATCAAAATAGCCCATTTTTGATTTGATTCATTCACACAAATGTAGTTGGGACTCAAACTGGCCTCCACAACTTTACTCGGTTTTAAAGTGCACTTTGTGCACAATTATTAAGCAAGTTACATTTTTGAGGATTAGTTTTGATATTTAACAACAGTGCTCTTGGTCAATCCAAAAATGTTAATAAACCTCAAACCTGAATATTTAAGGATGTGAAAGTGAGGTTTTGACTTTTGTACCAAAATATCTGTGTTTGAACACTTATTAGGCAACTATTAGTGTGCAGAATTATTATGCAACTCAAAGAAAAACAAAAAATTCCTATCTCACTTGTTTATTTTCATCTGGTAAAGTGAGAATAACAAAGTAAAATAGGTCAAAATTTGCAAATAAACATTTTTGACATTTCAAAAAATAAATCAGTGACCAATATAGCCACCCTTCTTTTTAATAACACTCAAAAGTCTACCATCCATGGAGTCTGTCAGTTTCTTGATTTCTTGACCATCAACTTTTTGTGCAGCAGCAACCACAGCCTCCCAGACACTGTTCAGAGAGGTATACTGGTTTTCCTTCACTGTATATCTCATGTACAGCCCATACTAGTACCCCACCTCCACCTTGCTGGCATCTGAGTCGGAGTAGAGCTCTATGCCCATTGCTGATCCAGCCACGGGCCCATCCATCTTGTCACTCTCATCTCATCAGTCCATAAAACCTTTGAAAAATTTTTCTTTAGATATTTCTTGGCCCAGTCTTGGTGTCTTGTTCACTGGTGGTCAGATTTCAGCCTTTCTTTCCTCTGTGCACTGAACACATTGTACTTCTGGACACTCCAGGTAAATTCTGGAATAAGACAACACTGGAGGATAATGGGTTCCTGGTAGCTTCACGTTTGATTCTTCTCAAATCTTTTGCTGTTAATTTGCATCTTTTTCTCTTATCGTGTTTCTTTCAACCTTTTTGAGTATTTGCAACAAAACATTTGATGGTTCTCTGGTCACGTCCTAATATCTTGGCAATTTCAAGAGTGCGGCATCCCTGTGAAAGATGTTTTATAGTTTTTGACTTTTCAGAGTCTGTTAGAGCTCTTTTTTGGCCCATTTTGCCTGAATAAAAGAAGCTGCCTAATAACTGTGCACACCTGATATAGGGTGTTGACCTGAGGCCACACCCTCCCTCATTACACATAGGCACAACAGGCATTCAAGTTTATTCAACTTGGAGTTGGAAAGTAAAAATGACGATATGGTCAAAATATTCACTTGCCTAATAATTGTGTATGCAATGTAGGCCTATATAGCCTATATTTTTTATGTCACATCTTCATTCTTTTAGTTATACAAAACATTACATGCACAAAAAACATGGGATTAATATAATGAAAATGCAAATTTAAATTACGAAACAATCACCAGTAGTCCCCTACAGAAAAGTCTCATGTGGTTAAAGTGCCCAGATGTCTCCCTTTTTATCTGTTGTTTTCTGTCACTTATTTTTCCACTTCACATGGGGCAGAATAAGACCTGAAGAGACACAGGACATATGAGTCTCAAAAAGGGATGTGCCACTTTACAGCATATGGATGCATTTTAACTTAAAACCAAAGACTTAGACTGAGATTTCAAAAACATGCCATATGATTGCAGAAAAGCTGCACTGACGGTTTCAGTCAGCTGCTAGAAGTTCACTCTCTGTGTGAGTTTGTCTGCAGTTGTGGCAGTGATAGAAAAAAGGAAACATGTATTTGAGGGTTTGTTTCCTTGTATTAATTTATTGTATTATTGTGAATTAATTTACATGTGATGATTTATTCAATAAAATTTTGGGTGTTGGGAGGATGGACCAAAGAACTTTAAGGGAATAATATCCTTTAAGTACACAGTTGTTCTTCAGTATATTGTTCTACAAGAAACAATGAAATAACTTAAATTCTGATGATGTTTGGAAGGTACAGTCGTGCCATGTGTTCACATCTGTCCCTTGAAAAAATGTATCAGGACAGGAACCACTTAGTGTAACTCATGGTGTGTCCCACATTGTCCCATACAAATAATCTCATCGCCCCACTTTGGGTTTGTTGGGATTTAGTCACCCTACATGTGGTTAACCATTTATTTTTCACCTATTAGTCATACTGATAGACTGGCACTGACAAAAAGACAGAAGGCAAAGCTGGAGGTGGCATTTTAAGATTTTCTCTGGGAGCGACCAGGATGGACGGGATTATAATGAGTACACCAGAGGGACAGCTCAGGTTGAGAAGTTTGGAGACAAAATCAGAGAGGCAAGGCTGAGACGGTTTGGACATGTTCAGAGGAGTGATAGTGGACATATTGGACAAAGGATGTTGAGGATGGAGCTGCCAGGCAGGAGAAGAGGAAGGTTCATGGAGGCCTACAGAAGAGGATGCAAGGGATAGGGTGAGATGGAGGCAGATGATCCGCTGTGGTGACCCCTAACATGAGCAGCTGAAACAAGAGGTCAAACTAACAGACTGTACTCACTAGTCTGTGGTGACCCCCTTGGGGAGAACACAACTGAGCGGCCGAAGCTCCATTTTTTTGCGTCTTTGTCACCTGCATTGTAAATCCTTAATATATTTGTTTGTTTGTTTGTTTTGCTCAGGAATGGCACCTTGGTCAGTAAACTTTGCCAACCCCTTGGTGCAAGGCGTGGTTGTCCCAATACTTTTGTCCACACAGTGTAACTTACTTATGGCTGAGAGGCAGCGTGAAAACACTTCACCTAGCGCAGATGTACACATCCCAAGCAAATAAAACAAAACAGCAAACCGAAAGCATGCTGGAGTAATTTTTAAAAAAATCTTTTAATCACTCCAGAGCGCCCTGAAAGCGAAGCCGGAAGTAGGGTGGAGCTAATCATCTCGTTTCAGCACGACACTTCCTGGCGTGGCCCGTGTTAGTTTCCTGACAGCCGCCGTCGAGCAGGACCAGAGACCGCTGAGGGTTTGCAGTTATGTCCGCAGCGGCTTCGGGGACCAGCAAGGCGGCTCACAGCGATGTGGCTGCGAGGAAGAAGAAGGGACCCGGCGCCCTGGCTACAGCGTATCTGGTCATTTATAATGTTGTCATGACAGCGGGGTAGGTAGCGTGTTCCCCGCTGCTCGGGTGGTGTGTGCGTTAACATGTCACTGGTGCTGGTGGCCAATGCTGAATAATAGGAGCAAGAGTTCCCCGTTGTGTTTATGTATTGTGCTATTTTTCTGCAGTTATTCATACTGAAAGCACGGTGGAGCAGCACAACTTTGAATTTTGTTCTCGACGACGAACAGCTTTCAAAGATTAACATTAGATAAGCAACAGACAACCACCTGGCGTGGACACTAATAGTGACTGGCGGGTCGCCGCTGCGTACAATAGTGCGGAAATATAAAGACAGATGGTTCATTGTCTGCAGGGTTTTTTTTTTTTTGGTTGTCTTTTATTTTGGAGGGCAGCCACTGAGATTGGGGTTTGTTTATTTAGCACAGGGTAAAGTTAATCAGTGAGAATTATGCGTTTAAGCAGAAAGAGCTAGGACAGGGGTGTCAAACATACGGCCCGGGGGCCAGAATAGGCTCGCCAAAGGGTCCAGTCTGGCCCCACTGGATGGCTTTGGAAAATGTGAAAATTGCAAAGCAGTTGCAGCGGGAAGTTTGGACTTCACAGTGCGATATTATCACGATATTTACCTCTCGATACAACATTAATGCGATTTTAAACATTTTGTGATATGCTGCGTATTGCAGTAAAGCATACTGCAATACATAGTTCCCAATGTTCCCTCTATGCTGCACGCGTGCATGTGCGTTGCAAAGATTTGCTGTGCTCGGTGCGCACAGCAAGCACACAGCTTAGAGGGAACGTTGATCGTTCCCACAGACATGTCACAGCATATGAGTGGCTGCCATTGCGCAAGCGCGCAGCTGTGCGTTCAGGACACTTGAGGAAACGTTGCCAACCCAACCATTAACAAACTGATTGTAGGCGTGGAATTGCTCACTGGTATAAAAGCTGTGTGCCAGCACAAGATAATGGTATACGTCTTAAACCCCCATTCCACTGGAGCCGTAAAAGCACTGATTGTGGCAATCTGTGCGGATTTAGCGTTCTCTATCAAAACGGCGTGAAACGCCTGAAAATTGGGTCCCTGACGATCTGTTGCCGTTATATTCCCGTCAAAAGCCCGGCATTCATGTTGTGACCCCGGCGCATTGCCACGGTGTTTAGGATGCACTCACGATGTATTCTTTTTTGATGTTGATATCATTTAGCATCATTGCCCCCGATCATGCCGTTTTGACCGGCTGCTGGGAGAAAACAGAGTCTCTGTATTGCTGGTTTTTTGAAGGCAACGGGAATTGCACATGTTAAATGGCAGTTTAATGTCAGTTCACCGCTAATAAAACATCTTTCATCGTTATAGTATTGAATTGGTGGCAATGCTGAAACTTCATGTTTCAGCTTTTCCTTCGCTAGTGAGTATGGATCCACACCTATTACACCGATTTTCTCATCGTATCTCTTTCTATCCTCCGTACTTAATGATTCTACATAGTCTTTCTCCTTTTCCCTTTTCATGATTTTGATCACAAGTAAAATCCGACATCAAAACATCGAAACAGTTTAAAATTCGTGGGGAAGATAAACGGCAGTGTGTGTAAACAAGTACAGCTTTCCAACAAAGATGGCATTGCTGAGGAGGTCATGTGACCAAAAAAAAACGTGTCTGTGGGAACTCTATATGTTGCAATTTACCAACTTTTTTCAACAGCAAATCACATCCCCAAAGGTAAGCTTTGTCAATATCGGTTTCATCTAATAGAGTGTTTTCACGTGACGTCACCAAACCGGACTGGACATTGGAGATACTCCGCAATCAAAACAAACAATGAAAAACACAATTTTCCACGAAATTTGAACAAGAAAAAGCAATATGGCTAACTATTGGCGTGTCCTAGGCTGTCACAATTGCTCAGACAGAGAAACATGTCGACAGTATACTATCGTTTGCCCAGAGTTGTAAAAAAATCAGGGAGAGCAGACAGAGAAATTCTTAAAAGAAAGGAGGCAATTATGGATTGCAAGCCTTAATCAGAATTTGGATGCAAAGAGTGTGGATAACATTCGAATTTGCTCAGCTCATTTTGCAGCTGGTGCTTATTTCACGTTGACATTTTCACCTGCTTTTTGTGACATAAGTGTATTGGCTGTAAGGTTATGCCAAGGCAGTGTTTTGTACTATTTAAAGAACACCAATATCATTTGTCAATGGCTGTGACAAAGGATAAACTTACAGGAGGCAGTATTTCAAGATCGCCACTGAACAAACTGGGATCCATTTCATAGGGATCTTCATCCCCAATTAACTTGAGTTTTTTTACATTATGTTCTTTTTCTTTGGTGTCCAGTCTCTCTCTGTACAGCTGTTCAGATGTGTGGGAATTTTTGCAATCCAATGTTGAAGCTTTATAGTGAAATTTTGAGGTTTTGTCCATGACTGCCTGTGCATCCTGTTTGTTTTGAAAGAGCTCTATCTCCAAGATGGCACCACTTCCGGTTCCGGACCGAATTTGCGGCACTCATGAAAACACTCTATAAGATAAAGTTCTCAGTCTGGTCCTCTCACTTCAGTCATTTTTATTCCTGCTAAATGGGACTGTGGAGCAGGCAGACGGACCGACACTGTAATTAAAACCTGTCATAAATGACAAAAAAAGTGTCTTATCCAGCTTAACTGAATGGAAACGTGTGGTATACTGTACTATTTTGTGTACTTTGAACGGTGCAACTTGTACAGCAAAAGTTCTGCAGTCCCCTTCAGCTACTGAAGAATTTGAAATAGGTGGACTGAAAAAAAAACAGTGATTTTATTATTCTGGTACTAAAATGTTCAATTTGTATTTGCAGTTTTTATGATAGTATTTCAATACTTGGTGTGCCTGTATCTATACAATAGCACAAAATTTGTATCAGTTTTTAACCCCCCACCCCTAATTCTTACTAACAAAGACATCATCTGTGGCCTGGTGTAGTACACCAGAGTAAGTAAGTAAAAAGAGCAAGGTGTGTGTGTTATTTTTTAGTCTGTCATTAAATAACAGAAATCTTCCTGTTTTTTCACTCTTTACCATGACAGTGATAACAGTGGTAATTTTGGCTTTGTAAATTATCTAAGTTACTCATTTATAATATTATTAAAGGTAAAGAAAGCTTTTATTTATTCAAGTTTAAGTCCAAAAGCTCTCGCTGACAGGTTTCTTTTATTTACTGTGGCAGCATTTCTTTATAATGTATAAAACCTGAGCTGTATCATTGAAATTGGACATCTCAGGGCTTAAGTGTGCAGTTAAAGTACCTCACACTGAAACAAAGGGGAACATTATGGATTTATTTTTCCTAAGAGGTTATTAGGCAATAGTTTTCTGGTCTTGCCCACTTCAGCTCAAAATGTACATGAATGTACAAAATGTACTGATCTAGGACATTGGACATTATTTGATAGGTTATAACATAAAAAAACATTTGAAGTTAACTAGTGTTTCCGTTAAAATAAAAGGATCTGCGATCAGGATCAATGCAAGATAAATCATTAGTTTTAAATGTATAATGATATCCTCTCCTCGCATATGGGCCATCTTTTCTTTAAATGGGACATTTAATATGAAATTCAATCAGAACTGTGCATTGGCAAAAATACTAAATAAAATAGGCCAGACTTCTTAGAAATTGACCTGTTGTAGGGATATCTTTTTTTAATTCGGTGAGTTGTTTTTTAAGCATAATGTAAATTACTTTGAAATAAATCCTGGTTTAAAGTGGAATGTGATGCATCCTATTGTTCTTGCATTTTGCCTTTTATTAGATTTTTTTAACAACATGACCTCAACCAACAGTTACTGTGAACCACATACAGAGTAAGATCTGTGAATCTTTTATTGCTCTGATTTTCAGAATGTTGCAAAATAGAATGGTGGCTTGTTTACTGACTGTTCCAACCAGTTAGGTCACATTTACCCTGCTCAGTATTGATGACCTGTACAGTGCTTGCTTTGTGCTGAGCACTTAGGGTGTCTTATGGGCACAGTTTTGCAGATTCAGCCATAGCTGCTAAGCAGTGCTGTTCAGTTTCTGCCTTACTGGCCCTGATTTTGATATTCATTGCTGTTCCTGACTGTGATTAAGGCCAATCAGATACAAGCCACACTTTTATCTGTGTGAAATCAGAGTGCAAGCTGAAACTTCCAACAAAGTAGGTTATAAACCCTGCACTGACTTCTGATCTCTGTGTTGAAATGCACAATATAATAACCTCTAAGACTTCCTAGATGACTCCCAGTCATGATTAATGTTAACTTAGGTTACCTTTACACTATATAGTTAGGGCCTGATTATGGGAGTGGTCTGATTTTAGGATGTGCCCAATTATGCAACTCACTGAATGGTTTGATGAGGATGAAAATAATGTGAATCATATGCTGTGGCCTTGACAGTCACCAGATCTTCATGCAGTTAAATGTCTAAGAGAGATGTGGTCCCAGCTTGTCAGACACGCTCTTCAACCCAAATGAGGAAATGTATTTTGTAATAATGGCAGCACATGGTGCTGCAATGCCTGACTACA
Organism: Etroplus canarensis; assembly: GCA_015106775.1. Taxonomy (NCBI): domain Eukaryota; kingdom Metazoa; phylum Chordata; class Actinopteri; order Cichliformes; family Cichlidae; genus Etroplus; species Etroplus canarensis. The sequence continues at coordinate 40,131 of VUQH01031276.1, forward strand.
ACCATTTACTGTATGTCAGTTTTTCCTGAATGTCTCACCTGTCTTTGTGTGCACATTGGTGTGCATTTCAGATGATGCAAAAATTGCAGATCATAATTAGAGCAACAGATGGCTGCATTTCACAGTATGCCTGCGCTTAATGTTTTTAGTACAAGTTTTATGTGGTGTACTGATTTCCCCCCCCAAATCTTTACTTAAAATAATCTAAGTTAACCTGATGTTTACTTGTGTGCAAAATGCAAAATTAGATTATGTTTATATTTACTATCTGCCGGGTAATAACACTTCTTTTTCAACTCTCACATTTTTTTCTTACAGCTTTTAAATAACCAAACGTTCCAGAAATGTATTGTAAAAGTGAAAATGAAGCAGTATGTTTTTATTCCTAATTGCCAATGGGCATTAGCCCTTTGTAATTTTATTTTTTATATATAGATGTAGTTTTTATGTATTAATAAATTTTTTTCTGACAGTAATGGTTAATTGTGCATCATATTTGTCCTTCAGCTCAGTAGTAATGCTGGCTGAGATAAGCTCTCACCATACAAAAACTCATTTCAGAAAATATGTTGAACTTCCTTCCACTGAAACCACAGACGTTACAGATATTTGTTGCTATGATAAGATCATCTGGTAGACCTGGTTTTTAATGCATGAAGTCACTGCATTGCATTTTCCTCTGCTGTCCAGGTGGCTGGTGATCGCTGTGGGTTTGGTCCGAGCTTACCTGGCCAGAGGAAGCTACCATGGGCTGTACTACTCCATAGAGAAGCCTCTAAAGTTCTTTCAGACTGGAGCTATTCTCGAGGTGAGATAAGCATTAAGGTCAAGGCAATACTGATAAGTCTGAGTATGCAGTATGTACATGGTCTGCTGAATATTCAGCATTATTTCAGTGGTGACTTCTCATATTAGCGCACAGTATCAATTTCAAATGTGTAGAATTACAAAATGAGAAAACGTATTTTATTAGTTGGATACATGTCTTTTGCAGAAGTCAAAAAAGCCAGATCATGCTAATAATGATAAACACTGTTCTGGATTCTGTTAGCTGTCTGGTGTTTGGTATGTCCCCTGTAACATTAATCTGACAACGCAACATGGCTATTAGCACCATGTAAATAAAGCCAGACCTTAGTACTCTGAACAACCTTACATGTGTTCAGACTAATCATGCTCACACATACACTGACCTATGCATGTAGCGAGGCTAAGCATTAAGAGGTGTTCCAGTGATCTTGTCCAGTCACACTGTAGTTCAGTGACTGGAGATTTTATCTTAATGTCAGTATTTTCCATTCATCAGCTGCACTGACTGAACTCAGTTTAGTTGATCCTAACAGGGTCAGTGATTTGGGAGAATCAGTTTAGTGACTCTCACATAGCATATTGAGTAGAAATACAAAGTCAGATCTTGCGTTACAGAGGTAGGAATATCTTGAGAATTTTTAAGGTAAACCTGTAGGATTTTTTTACACAATTTGTGAGTGTGAATTAGACAATGGGAAGGGTTAAAAAGGCTGTATGGTTCACTCCAGAGGTAATTTTCTGTGGTATTTTCCCTTTTACAGATTCTGCACTGTGCTGTAGGTGAGTTTCTCATCACCCTCCACCCTCACCTACACTACTTTGTCTCACAGATTTGATTTGGATCTGTTTTAAATGTGACTATTCAGAACTCAAATTCAGGATAAATTCACTTCAGTTGACAAGTCGCAATTTTAGGTGAGGTCGACTCACCAGCTATGGAGGATAAAACTCCTAAAATAAAAAAAAAAATAGAGAAATAAATTAATTAATCAGTAAAATTATAAATACACAATGAACTAGATAGAAATGTAGTTATTGTTGAAAATGAATCAATATTTTTATAATGTACAGCATTGTTCAAAAGTCTTGGGCTACCCTTCATTTCTTTATATTGTTGCTAGGACAGTGGTGCAATGATTGATTGAAACATGGAAACATAAATGGAAATACAGCACAAAAGGCAAAAAAAAGTTGAATTTGCACAATTCTAACATGGTTCAAAGTCAGTATTTGGTATGGCCACCTTTATTCTTTACCATAGCCTGAACTCACTTAGGCATGTTTTCCTTTTAAGTTTTTTAAGTAGTCTTCAGGAATATACTTCTTGGTCTCCAGTCGTCTTAAAGAACATTCCAAAGCTGTGCTTTGGATGTTGGCGGTCTTTTCTTCCATTATCTGTTAAGATGCTCCCACACTGCTTCAGTAATGTTGAAGTTTGGGCTCCATGAACGTATTCAACTGTGTGTTTTTCTCTCCAGGTAGTGTCAGGTCTTAAGGAAATGAAACTGTTCTTCCAAACAAAATGGGCCAATTTGGACCAACTGAGCATCTCCTACTTTAATCAGAGACATTACCAGATGTTTGGGTGCTAGCAACATAAGTAAAACATAAAAACTTTAACAGTAAAATGCAACACTGCTCCAAATAAGACAAGAGAGAAATGCTGCAGAAAAGTGTTAATCTTAGGAAGCAGAAATATTTTTCACCACTGAATTCAAGATCATCAACAGTAAAAATCAGATATATTATGTGTTTAATATGGTCAGAAGGTCTCTTATTGTTTGATTATTTCAGGCAGTGCTCTCATTTTATTACCAAATGAGGAAATATTTTTTGGGAGAACAGTCGGCATTCTTCCTTTCAGTACTGCTCTGGGAGCATTAAAACTTGTCCGGTGACTCACATTTTCACTCTTTGCCAGCATGAACTTCAGTTATCATATTACAGGGTGAAATATTTTAATTCTTCAGTTTAATTTAAATGGAGATATCAAGTATCAGATGTACATATTGTAGTCTACACTGGAAATGAGATAAATTGAGCAAATTGAGGACTCTTTTAAATTTGTAGGTCTTGTTTTTTCCAGTCCAGAGCTATTTGTTCCAGTGGTTTGCAAAATATAATTTTTCAACTCAAGGAATTTATGCATAACCTGTTTATTTCCGTGGAGTTGTAGGATGGCACTGGCGCGTCCAAATCATGTGACGTAGCTGCAAAATGCAGCCTCGCTGAGTCGTCATTTCAGCTTGTGTTCAGACTGTAGACTTCAAGCTATATACCAGTTTTTAAATCACGGTGACAGGTCTAGTAAAACCAAATTCAGGATACATAATGTGCACCATGATTTTTCTGTGCGTTGGGTACACGTTTGGTGCAGGAAGCAGTGGGGAAAAATGCACCACATCATGGAAAAATGCTCCATATGAACCAATCAAAACATTTTGTGGCATTTGGTTGCTAAGGAAGAGGGGAAAGTTTTGGGAGCAAAGGTAGTGAGAGAGAGACAGAGAGATGAGGATTTTTGAGAGATTTGTGGCATCTTATTGTGACACCTGATTGCTTTGTAAATTGCCTGCATTTTAATGCAAAAAGTTCTATATAACTTTACTAAGTTTATACATACGTTTTTGAAATTTACGGTTAATATTTTCATTCTAAGTTAAACATGGTCGTGATTTTCAGAGTACAAAAATCTAACTTTTTCTTACTCAGATTTTATGTTTTTGCGTAATTTTAGGTCCAATATTTTAATACAGTATGTCATTATAAAAAAAAAAAACTAAATTTACACAGCAAGGCTGTGCTGTAAAAAAACAAAACAAAAAAAAACAAAACACCAAACAAGGCAAGGCAAGCAGTTTTTAAGGTGAAGTAAAAAAGCAAAATCAAAAGTTGTCAAAAACAGCCACTTATACCTTAGACTCCAGAGGGTCAAAGTAATCTATATAGGATGGATTCCTAGTTCACACTTGTTGTGTCTGAGGATTTAATTACAAATTATTGTTGAAGATCTTTTTACTGATCAAAATATGTTTGCAGAACTCATATTTACAAGTCAGATAGCAGAAACTGATATCTCAAATTAGGATTTTGACGGGAAAGGCTAATTATGCATTTGCGGACGTAACTTGGATGTAAATATGTACAGATGAACAAAGCCTTTTCATATCTGGAGTGCTTACCAGAAAGAGAGCCGAGAAGCTGTTTGCTCATGGGGTGTTAATGTGATGAGCAGAGACTGGCACTGGCCAGGCTGCCTGGTTGTGGTGCACAGTCCATTCTCTTTATTATCTGGGATTTGAAGCCAAAGCTAACTGACCTTTCATACTGTAAACAGGCTACCTGAAGCTGCTGTCTACTCAACGCGCACACGCACACACACACGCACACACACACACACACACACACACACACACACACACACACACACACGCAGCTGTAGGTTCCTCCCTGCTGACCAGTAGAAGACAGTACATTATCATTTATGACTATCCTATATGCTGGTCTGTTGCTCACTTTCTCTTTTGTCAAAACATTTGCTGTAACGTCTTTTTGAAAGCATTTACTTTTAAGTTAGATTTATCATAAAATGGGAATGTAGTCTCGACACCATGGCAAAGTGTGAACTCTGAGATGCAAAGGAACTGTCCTAAAGGCAGTTTAAGTTACATTGGCAGGTGTTTTATGTCTGTCTCCCTGTGGACACATCACAACCATGCAAGGTACAGTCCCGAAACTTTGCTGGTATAGTTGAGCTCAAAATGAATGTTGAGTTCAAAGATGGTTGTGGTCTGATGTACAAGTTCAAATATTGCTGTAAGGATGCGCAAATTTGACAATAAAATGGTTCATTGTTTGGTATGAACCTCTGTTTTTGTTATACATTTGTAATCAACTTATTTTCAATAAATGAAAGTACTGAAACATCCTTAATTGGCCATAATTCTTACTGTAATGTTTAATGTCTCCAAATGCTGCATACTGCTAATAAGAAAATAAAGGATATGAATCGAAGTTGAATTGAATTAACCATTTAAGTGAGACATGACATTTAGTTACATTCCTAGAGAGTTGGATGTCACGGTACTGTGTACGGGTTCAGAAGGGTCTGTAGTTATGATGCAGCTTTAATAAAGATGCATAAATCTAATGTAACCCCGCTATAACTGATGGACAACTAATGGTGTACTGCCAAAATGTTCTATAATCTACAGTTTTTGTTCTGGGAACAAGTATGTAGACAGTATTAGATTTCTGACAGTAACTGTTTGCCTCTCTGGGCATACCTAACAGAGGAAAACTTCGTTGATTGATTGATTGATTGATTGATAAAATTTTATTATTCCAAAGGAAATTCATTTTGGACGGCCAAGCAAATATATAAACAAATAAACATGCATACAGTCGTGGAAAAAAAAAAAAGAGAGAGCACACATACAGACTAATACCCCTTCACATGTAAATGGTTACCAACCCAACCAACAAAAGTCCAACAATAGCATTAAAATACTTCATTTAAAACCGTGATGCTTGCTGGGACGAATGAATTTCGGGACCTGTTTGTTCTGAATGCCGGCATGCGCAATTGATGGCCAGAAGGAAGAAATTGAAATTCAGGGAAAAGAACATGAGTACTATCATTTAAAATTTTCCTTGCTTTCTTTTTAATTTGCTGCTATAAATAGTGCCAATATCTTGCATTTTAAGTCCAATGATTTTACTTGCTGTGTTAACGATTTTAGAAAGTTTACATCGGTTTTGAACAGACAGGCACCCATACCAGCAATGTACATTAAAAACTAAGATATTTTGAATAAAAGACTTATAAAATAACGATAATATAGTTGTATCAATTTTAAAATAACGTAAACGACGTAAAAAGTACAGCCGCTGTAACCCTTTCTTATAAATATATTCAATGTTATTATTCCAAGTGAGGTTTGAGTCAATAACTGTGCCAAGATACTTATATTCTCCAACTCTATCTATAATTTCATTATCAGTGGTAATTGGCAACAGTTCACTTTTATTTTTCCGGAAGTCTATAATCATCTCTCTTGTTTTTTTGATATTTAATTTAAGAAAATTACATTTACACCAATAAAAAAATTTAGTGATTTTGGAGAGATAGTCATTCTCTGAAAACCTTATAAATCCAGCAATTGCAGCATCATCTGCAAACTTCAGTTAAACATTGTGAAAAACTATTGATGTAATCATTTGTATATAAAATAAATAAAACAGGGGAAAGAACACAACCTTGCGGAACACCAGTGGATATGGAAGTAATTGTTGATTGAGTGTTATTAACAGTTACAAACTGTGGTCTGTT
>VUQH01031277.1:0-28619 GCA_015106775.1 Etroplus canarensis
AATTAGACTAAATTATTAAATTATACTAATTTAGACTAAAGCTGATTTCCAGATGGCTATAATTCCTAATATAATGTTTATTCTTTGTCCTATTGTTCTGATGATTCTATGCATGGAGTCATCTTAGTCAGAATTCTTTTTATCTGTTTTGGTCTCACAGTGGTGGAATGACCTTCAGTGAAGTCTCTTTCCATCATCTGACGCACACTAAAATGCTTTTTCAGACTGCTAGCTCTTACTCAGCAAGAGCATTCCAAGACTGTATACTTCTGCCAAGGTTGAAAAATTCCCCGCATACCATGCATGAATTAAATCCCTGGATCTATAGATATCAGAAGTTACTGAAGATCAGAATATATCTGGATCTATATTGGTTTTTTGATATTTTCTTGAGACCGTAAAGATAATGCCTCTCAGGTTTTCTTATTTTAGTTTCATATGTATTTCTCTATCTTGCAATGGACACATGCCTTGATCTAGATTCATATCTTGATTGACTTTAAAAACATATTTTTACATATAGTTGGGCCAGGCCTGAATTTCAGTAAATTTTCTTGCAAATCTGTCTGTGATGTTTAGAGTAGTCCTGCTAATAGACAGGAAAAAACCGAAACCAAACCAATCATATAACCTCCTTGGAGCAGGTAATAAAGGAAAATCTTTTAGCAATTTGTTTTAAAAGGAAGCACTCCCACATTTAGATGATATTTATCTTTTGCTCCACCATGGTTTAAATGCACTTATTGTAAGTCCCTTTGGACAAAAGTTCCTGCCAAATGAATGTAATGCAAGTCAGAGTCTAATTATGGGATTTCAAAAGAGCTCTGGAAATGGGATAAGAAATAAATCCACCTGATCTTTAATAGTGTAGTCTCGGTTTGGTTCTGGCCACTATTTTACCTAATCAAAGAAAGTGGAGAAGACAGCCCGAACACATGTGAAAACCTAATTTGATACCTCCTGGACATGTGAGTTTAAGTTATAATACTTAGACAGATGGCACAGGAGGATTTGCTCCAGGTTTAGAAATCTGTCTGTAGCCAGCTGAGACAATTTTTAGACCAATGTTAACTGCTTGAATTGTTCTCCACTTCAGCCAGCTGGCAGAGGGCCCCTGTTATCACACTGATTACAAGATGATGCGGTGTCTGTTGTTGCTTTTTCAATTACTGAATATGTAGAAATTGATGGATCAGTTAATCTTTGCTTACTTTTATTTGACACTGCATTTCTCCAAGAAATACTGTTTTAGGAAAGACTTTTAGTCATCTCACTGGTTAAAATTTTTCTCCAGTTTTTGGACGAGTTGTGGTGTGGCAGTTGACACTTTTCAGTTCACAGACACTTTATTCTATATTATAACAGTGTGCATGTTTTTTATTATTTGTGCAAATGAACAGTGGAAGAAGCTAATACTCAACTAATGCACCACTTACTGTGGGCAAGACATTTACCCCACTGAATAAGAATGACAATGACCTGTCAGACATTATCTGATAAACAAATATTCATTCATCATGTGTCCTTGTATTGTAGAAGCTGGTGTCGCCAGGTTTATTTCAGAATGAAATCCATGGGGTGCATATAGTTCTCTCTGTTAGGATGTGATCAGTTTTGTTAGACTTTGTTTGACTTTGGGATCTCAGATCACACAGTCTACCTGTGACTGAACATAAATCACACTTGTTGTAATCCATTCCTTGCATCTGTACCTTAGATATACATTTTAAAGGAGCCCAAAAAGTGAGGAGGAGATGCAACTGGAGGCATCAAGGGAAAGAAGATGCACCTCTGGTTCTCCTAACGTTCGTAGGAAAGGGCAGTGCAAAAGTCAGGAAATATGAACATATTTAAAAGGTCTCTGATGACCCTCGTGCGCTGTCTGCTCTCTTGTTCCACACTATAGAAGCTGTATTTTTTACTCTCCCATTGGATCTGGCTTTATCTTCAAAACATATGGCTTCTAGAGTGATTGATGCAACAATGTTCAAAGTTGATGTGTATAGCAGGGACTTCCCGTCAATCCTACATTTGATCTCATTAAAAAAAGATTTAACTTGACAGTTCAATGTGTTTTTCTACTTAAAACTATCACTTTTTTTCCTTTCAGCGTGGGCTAGTAAGTGTATACAGAAATTTTACTCATTTTCCATGGTCAGGTTAAATTCTACAAAACTATTAGTGAGCAACATTTAGGTACCATAGTAATAAGCAGAATTATAACCACAGTTGAATAAATAGCCTAAGCACCTTCTCTCCTGGTTTTCCAGGTTGTCCAGGTAATCCAGGAATACCCCTCTCACCCTGGAAGAACAGACTTGTGTTAAAAATGTCTTTTAGTGGTAACAAAGTCATCCTGCAGTGCTATGATATAAACTGTGCCACAAATGTGTTTTTTGACCTTCCTACCGAAACACCAGGCCTCCCTTGCTCTCCTTTGTACCCATCTGGTCCACGTGACCCCTGGAAAAAACAACACAAAACCAGCTTCAAATTTTTTACACTTGATGCTTATCACTGAATTAATCAATTGGTTAGAGATTTACCTTAATTCCCGGTGGACCTGGCAGGCCTGAACTTCCTCGAAGGCCAGGGATACCCTTCAAATTAAAAAGACGAAATACACACAATTGTTTAAACATTTAAATCCCCTCCACTGTGTGCATGGTCTCTGGGTGATTCTAAGCTGCGGGCAGATGCTTTCTTGGAGTTTTTGATCATGTTGTAGAACATGTGGTTTACTTTTGGATGCTTTTCATCACACAAAATCACCACCATGCTGCCAGTGTTGCTATAAGCAAAGATGTTTCCTATTTAATCATTGGAAAATTAAGTAAATAAGCATATTTACCACTGTGTTTTAACATTCTGAAGCAGTCCTGACCACATAGAATGAACAAGAAGAAACTGTTATGATCTAATGGACACAGTTACTCAAGTGGGTTTCTCAAAAGCTGCAGTGGATGCTGCTGTTGGTGATTATGTACTGTATACTTGTATATTGAACTATGTAGTACTCACAGGCTTACCATCAGCACCAGGAGGTCCAGGCTGGCCAGGCACACCAGTGCTTCCTTGTTCCCCCTAAAGAAAGTGGAATGAATTAGTTCAGTGATGTCTGATTAAAGCAAATTGTTTGTATCATGCAGTCTCAAAGCAGTAAAGTTATCCTTTTAAAACATCTCCAGTAACACTAAACTTTCTCAGAGTGTTGATTTAATTTATCTGTAAAACATGCTAAGCAACTAGTTTTTCTAATCTGAGATGCACTATGTGGGGCCCTAAAGAACATCTGCAAGCCAGCAATGCTCCCAGCATTCTGGATCTATTAGTCAACGTAATAAAAGCATACCGGCGACCTTATAAAGACAGTCATTAACAATAAGGGTCTTTTGCCAACCAAATATCTCTGTGAGATCCTTGTATAAAGGCTTTTATGACCGGGGCTGGTTGATACCCTGTGATCAATAATGGCAACCATGTAGGTTTATTCAACACTTTGGTAACTTTCCATTGAACCCAGTATTTATCTTTGACAGCGGTATAGTTTAGTTTAAAAAAAAAAACCTACTTTTTCGCTGTATGGAAAGAATCAGTTTTCCTTACTGGGCAAAAAAGCCCACTTGATGCATCCATGTATAATACTCTTAGTTTTTAGCAGGTAATTGTGTGCTTAAGAGTTTAAATAGCTACAATATTCCACACAACACCGTTTCTGGCACAAAGGAAATCTGTGCTGAAAGTCCAGTTGGATCTGGCTTACTGGTAAAGTGCAACCTCGTGTGCACATCATTTAATTATCTCCACCACTGAGACAAGCCCTCTGCAGACATTTCTCTAAGGTTGAGCTGTAAAAGAGAGAAGGTTTGGGTTCTGGCTTCCAACAGAATCTATACAGTCTTTTTGTCATTCCTGAGGTTACACATAAACTAACACTGCTAAAGATAAAGTTATTTTTGACATATTTCTTCAGTACACCACAGTTTAAAGTAAATATTTGACAAGCTGTCTTGGACAAAACAGAGATCTATGCTGAAGCAGGAACTGTATTTGTCTGCCTGTGAGCAAAATAAAGAGAAGCTATAAAGCCAAATTTGATAGAAACTGGTGCAGAGTCAGAATCAGAATACTTTATTAATCCCAGGGGGAAATTATTCAAGAAACTCTCATTGCATGTTTGGGCTAGATTCAGACCAGTTTGGTTAAATTTGTAAAACAAGGCAATACATTGTCTTTGAGTGATCTCACAGTGTGTGTGTGTATATATATATATATATATATATATATATATATATATATAAAACATAAGACATACATTGAAAGGAAAGCGAAAACAAAAGAGAAAAAACTGACCTTCATTCCTGGAAGTCCAGGGGGTCCAGGAGGGCAAGCACATGGTTGTGGAGTTGGTTCAGTGTAAGAATTATTAGTGCACTGTAATGAACAGTGATAATTACACATTATGTCCACATGCAGATAATGTGCAAAGCTCTCATATAAACAATGACCTATTTTTCTCCCTTTTGAACACTGTTCTTTATAAGGTGGCTTTAGAAATTATTTTGATTATGATTATATATGGCTTCTTTTTTTATTAAAATTGAAAAATAATGGATTTTCTCCCTATATCTTAAAATGCCACAAAGATATCAGCCTCAAATGATTTTAAAACAGAGAGAAGCATCAAATCCCCAAATATTAGAAGATGAAACACAAGAGTGGACTTTAGTGTTTTCATGTTTGAAAATGGAAAAATAAAATGCTTACATATGACTAGCTCCGTTGTGTTTAAAAAAATGTACAAAATCTAAAATTTTATAATATGATTGTTAGCATTGTATAAATATCCTCACTGTGTTCAAAAAATAAGCTGAATTTTAATATGAGCTAGTTGTCAATATGTAAAATGCACAGTGTATGTATACTGGATATGTTTCTGTTTGAAATTCAAATGGTGTGAGAATTTTCCCAGAAAAGCTTCTGAGAGTCTTTGTTCAAAAGGAAATTGGGGACTGATCTTGGAGATTCCAAATAAACCATTGAAAAGCACACATAGAGGAGAGAAGTAGCGATGCTTGGCAAGCATTTGTAATTTTGGGCTTCTCATCTTGTCTCTTTTGATATTTTTATTCAACGGCTTCACATGAAAAACAGCTATTTGGCACCGGCTTTGTGGTTATAGCAATCCCCAAGCCAACAACGGGCCACTGTTCGAGCCAGCAGACAATAAAAAATATAGTGCAACATGTTTGAAGCTGAGCCATGGTCTTCCTCCAGAAAATGATTATATGCATGAACAGATGTGTCTTAAATTAATATGCAGAGCTTACACCTTCACTGTTAATATTGCAATACACTACTTATGAAATACCAAGCATGAAAGCAACATTTTATGCCATGCTGTGTGAGATGTGGAGTTAATTGATGATGAAATGTCTGGCTGTGCTGTTGTGGGCTGCATTACAGAGAAGAAACAGATGTAATTAGGAAAGGTGAAAAGTAGGTGAAAATAAGTTATCTGCTGGATAGAAAAACAGGTGTAGGGCCAAGCAGACTTATATACTTACAACTTCAGGTATTTCACATGCTGTCTCTCGGTTATTCTGTTCAGGGTCACAGTAAATTCGAAGCTTCTGAATTTCAAACTAAAAAAAAATTGAAGGAAGAAACTTTTGTTTAAACCAAAACTTCCCCTGTTAGAGACTCTAAAACAATCAAACAAAACAAACAAATTGTAGAATGTGGGCAATTACGTGAAATTTAGTTCAGTTTTATCGGTGCTTTGCCACTAATGAAATGAAATTGCTATTGTATAACTGCTAAAGAAAAGATAAGTGCCCTCACTGGGCATTGAGCAGCTACATGTTGCCAGACCTCCCTCAGTGTTTAGAGCAGTGATGTTACACTCTTCTTCCATTATTTGGTTATTTGGATTTATTGATGCTGGTGGTGAAATGTCTCCAGGATTCATGGACTTCAGTCATCATATCATCATGTGGGAAGAATACTGGGCCTTACATAAGATTTGCATTATTTCTAGCCTTATGAAAACTTACATCAACCTAAAAGAATAACCTATAGTTTTGGTAATAGCAACACTGATTGGTTGGGTTTAAACATAAATAGGTTTTGACATTACAAATTCTGGGTCTGATGGTAGTTTTTATTTATAAAGCTAGTGTAAATTGACTGGTTTAATCATTGTGTGCTTTTTAGAGGCTCAATTACAAAAATCTGTTTCCAGTTACAAGTGTGTTTATCCTGAAATAGTATTTAGATAAGTATACTGACATTGTTAATTATCTTAAAAATTCATGAGCCTTATAACAATGAATCAGCACACACAGTAACATACTGTATGCGTGTACATTTGCAGCAATGTAAAAGCAAAATAATGGACTTTCTGCACAGATCATTCTCATGGTAGCTCTTCATGTGTATTAGAGTCTACATCTTGTTGCAGTTTGGGGGCATTTTACTGCATTAGCTAACACTGTGGCACATAAGCAGCATGACAAACCTGCCTATGTACATGCATATAGTACGCATGGGACTTAGGTATTTTAGGTGGTCCATTTATATTGCCGCTCGTGTTACATTAAAAGATTTATGTGGTGTGGAAAGCAACTATTCTTCTTTTCTGTATAATTATCCTCAAATGGTATGCTATGTTTGGGATGTATTTGCAACACTGTTTGAGAACTACTCTCCATATGTCCTTCTATGGAGCAAATTACAACACAGCACAATTATGATACAGCAATAATACAGCATTTTTGGTGCAAATTGTGCCGACTGAGACTAATAAAACAGAGATTAGTAAGTCCATGTGGACAAAAGGGCTTTTGCCAAGGATTTATCACCCACGGAGTTAAACATGTCTCTTAGGAGGTAGCAATAAACTGAGCTGTACTGTGTGATCTAGTTAAAAACATATATCAGTACTGAGTTTGCTTAGCTACTCATTAAACAAACAGTTCCTTCTTACTATAATGGATTGAATCAACATGGATTTTATGAACACAGGGCAGTTGATGCTGATAGACTTACTGGCACTGTTGTTTCCCTTCTGACATATTTTCCAACTTGGGTTTTTCCATTGATGAAAATGCCAACAGGGGGCTCCAGTGATAAGGTTTCAATCACCAAGTTATCAACATAAAGAGTAACATCCTCTTCAGTGACCAGCAGACGCAGCTGGTGCCATTTCTCATCAAACAGCTTTGTTACCAGAGACAAAAGGAAAAAAAAAAAGGAAAGTACACATTAAAACAACCTGATATGGTGATAAACACATTAAAGAGAACCCAGATCAAGATAATCTTTATTTTATATTTGGCCTTGATGCAGCCCCTCAGTTCATCCACTGTCTAAAATTAATTTGTTTTAGTTCTACTCTCTGTAAGGCCATTTGAGACCATTTCTGATTGGTTGCCCCTTGCCAACCAAAGGCTTGAACAGTAGGTGGGTGGGCCTGCTGTGCCTGCAGAATAAGCCACATGTTGAAAATTAAAAATATTAAAAATGTCTTCTCTGAGAGAGTGAGAGAGAGAGAGAGAGAGAGAGAGAGAGAGAGAGAGAGAGAGAGAGCGAGCGAGCGAGAGCAAGACACAGACAGACAGACACCGGGGCTGCAACTAGAGAACTAGTGAGGGCAGATATGTTTAATAGTCTAGCCCAGTGGTGCACCTTGAGTCAGGTTCAAGTTTTGCCATGGGAATTTGTGCCAACCATAAAATTCAACTGCACAAACAGTAATGAATGAGATTTACAGTGACTACATTAGTACCCATCAAAGGTTATGAGTAATAATGAGGAGCTAAACAGTCTTCTTATATGGGGTAAACCACAACTAATTAAATAGTAGGTACGATGCTTGGTCCAGATGCTGCTAATAATCTTTTAAAAGAAGAATTGACAATACGTCCGATGACAACATGTATTATCAGCCATCTTGCTCAAATATGAATATAGGCATGCCTTCATATTTTGGTGTAACTTGTGAAAACGAATGGTCAAGTTGTCTTGTAGAAAGCAGGGAGTTTGTTTCCATAGCGATCAACCAAATAAAAGCATTTAAAATGTTTAGATCACCTCTACTATAGGCGAGACAGCTAAACCACTTTAATCTGGTACACAGCCAGACAGAAACCTGTCGCGTCCTGGAGGAGTCCAAAGCTTCTTGAAGGCAGCCAAAACTGTGATTAAGCCAGTCCTGAGTTGGTTTAAATGTGTGCGTTCAAGAGACAACTATTACTCTGATAATGAGGGGGAAGCTTCTTTGCATGTAGCAGGCCTGTCAGGGTTATACAGCTGATTTAATTGTATCTTTTGTGCCTTTCAATCTCATAAAGACATATAGTTATCTATTAGTATCCACAGTGGCATATAAAAAGGCTGAAGAGATTACAATAAGGAAAGTAGGCAATCTTCACAGGAAAGGATTATTACTGCTGTGTTATGAGATACGAAATCCTAAATATGCAGATCACTGATTATCTCAGAGCTCAAACTTCTATCTCCTAATCTGCAGCCCCTGAGCCAAGGCTGGAGACTTATCACTTTCAGGCCTACTTTCCCAGAGAGGAAAAACACATACATGCATGCACACATGCTCCCAAACTCGTCTGAGCATGTTTTCCTTTCAGAAAATGACAACACTGCAAAACATTCGGCTCTAACGAGTGCCTGGCTACCTGACTGCCTCACTAAAGATCTCTAGCTCAATTCCCTCAGTCATTGTGGACTTTGAAAAGAAATTTTGCGTGTCTCAAAAGTAGTGAGAACTTGAGTATGAGACATTGTCTGCAGGAAATAAGTCAGTCAATGTTAAGACCAGCATACCAGCAAACATGATAATCAGCAAAGCAACTTCCTCACTAACGTCAAACTGAGTAGTTAGGGTGGCAAAATGAATATGATACATTACTTCTTCTTTTTGGCGATTAATGAACAAAACCTTCTGGTTTTCGTGACGTGGCATCAAGCAAGATCAGCAGTTCATGCTTTTCTTTTAAGGAGGCAGGAGAGATCTATTGATCAAAAGAAGAGGAAACCTAATATGGACAAAAGTGAATCGCTTTTTACTAATTAAAAGAGAAGATGTTATGTGAAGCTGGCTGTTAGGTTAATATAAGATTTTTTTTTAAAATTCTTAACTTTAAGCTGAAGTTTATAATTCAATCACATCTTTGGGGGTTTTCCTCACCCAGTTGGTCCACATTTATTTAAGGCAATTAGTCTGTGTTACATTACTTGCATTTTCTTGTTATTTTAGGTCAGCTGATAAACAGAAATTTAATTAATGAGTAAATGAAAACCTGTTATAAATAAAATTAATTTCATCACAATACTGGTCATTTTTCACTAGGAGAAGGCCAAAAATTTTCATATGCAGAAAAAAATCCATGATCTTTACTTTCTTTTAAATCCACTCTGGTGATATAAAGAGGCCAAATTACAAAAGTTATGTTACTGTCCAAATACTTATGACCCCGACTGCTGAATAACTTTTACGTGAAGCTGTCAAAGGCCACAATGGAACTGGAGTGGTAGTGATGGTGTTATTGGGGGAATTCAGAGCAGGAGAGGGAGAGAGAAGATAAATATCTGTGTTTAAATCTGGCTTCTGTGTTGTGGTTTGGTCGCCAGACTACTTTCATTTTCCTCCAACACACACACACAGAGTGGCTAGGCCAATTGCACAAATTTGGTGACTTTAGCTATTGGATTGAGCTGTGTGCACACTAGTGTGCATGCATACATGCACTTAACCGCACACATACACGTGTCACCACAGCCCAGAATAGGTCTACAGCTCCAAATTCAGGGAGCTGGATGAGTGACTCACTCTCGTACTCCCTGCCAATCAAACTCCATCTCCTCCTTTATAACCTCTAACCCCCGTCTTTCCCTCTCAGCATCTTTCCATATAGACAGGGAGGCTCCACTGTTGATTACAACAATACTAGAGGCTTAGTTTATGGATGTAACATTAAAAAAGTAAAAGAATGAAGAATCAACAACCATCCCTTTCCACATTTCTATTTAAAATCGACTCATGTCTAAATTCCCCTGAAGCCATAAAACCTTCAGTCCTAGACTAGTCTGGAAAATGATTAACACCTTTACTGTAAATATATACATGCTCTCTTAAACAGGGATCTCTTGAATAAACTTTTACTACACTCTTAAAGATAAGAACACAGTCATCCAAAATATGTTGGTCAAAGATCCAATATATTATACTCAAAACTCTTTATGTTGAAAAGGAAAAACTTCCAAGCCCAAATGAAAACCTTTTACAAAAGGAGTGATACGCACACATAGAATTAGCAGTAGAGCAGTAGCTGAATGAGATTACTGAATACATACACTACAACCTAATTTATTTGATTCACACCAACCTAAGTTCACAGGCAATTGTGGCCAAAAGCAAGTGTGGCAGGAGGAAAAGGGGAAGACCAAATAGAAGGTTCATGGATGTTGTGAAGGAGAACATGAAGAGGGTTGGTGTGAAGTCAGAGGATGCAAGTCGATAAGGCGAGATGGAGGCAGATGAGTCGCTGTGGCAACCCCTAATGGGAGCAGCCAAAAGAAGTGAAGATGTGTCATTAATGTAGTGGAACAGTTTGTGCTCTGTCCACTTTCTTAGTTGTGGAAGAGGCTGCTGATTCTATTCCTGTTAAAAGAGAGTTCTTCCTTCCCACTGTCACCAAGCACTTGCTCACAGGGGATCACATGATTCCAGGGGTCCAGTACCACATTGGATTCCCTTTTGCCCTCAGGACTACCCTAATTGTTCATTGCATAGATTCAAAAAACTACTGGAGACATTCCTCAGAGATTCTGGTTAATACTGACATGATCACATCACATTCCAAAGGTGCTCTATTGGAGTGAGATGTGGTGAATGTGGAGGCTGTTTGAGTACAGGAACTCATTGCCATGTTCAAGAAATCAGTTTGATATAATTTGAGCTTTGTGACATGGTGCATTATCCTGCTGAAAGCAACCATCAGAAGACAGCTATATTGTTGCCATAAAGGGATGGACATAGTCAGTAACAACATTCAGGTAGGCTGTAGCATTTAAGCGATGCTCAGTTGGTACTAAGGGGCCCAAAGTGTGCCAAGAAAATATCCCCCACACCCAGTATCCCAGTAGATCAGCAGCTTGAGAAATATTAAGACAGCCTGTCTAGTGCCAACAACCAAAAAGACTTAAAATCGCCTTTCATCCCCATTCTGATGCTCAGTTTGAACTTTAGCAGGTCATCTTGACCATGTCCACATGCCTAAATGCACTGAGTTGCTGTCATGTAATTGGCTGATTATATACTTGTGTTAAGGTGCAGTTGGATAAGTGTACATAATAAAGTGGTAGATGAGTGTAAACGGCAGTGAGATGACTTCTGTTATGAAAACTGGAGCTATACAAATAAAATTCAGTTAAGACGGTGTTATGATTAGCTAGATTAGTGCTCAAGAAACAATTGGTAACTCTGTTGATTGCTGACTAAGCTCGTCACTGACAACCTACTGTTACAGCAGTTTATTAGATAACTACTCAGTTCACCTCCAACTGCTCCTGAACATCAGCCATGCAAATACAGGCAGCTATTGAGCAGAATAAAGTTTTTCCACATATTCTTCTTCTTAGCCTGAACATCAACATTTGTCATCCCTGCCAGAATGCAGTGCTTCTGGCCATCTGGTGTTCAGGGTTGCCTCACATCCTTTATCGACCATCACAGCGACAGTAAATCACTCTGGAAGAGTGTGTCTGTAAAATTCTTAAAAACTTAAACAGCCAGCGCGGGACTTTCTACATGTGTGACGTCTGGGACCGTTAGTCAGCTTTTCCTTATTGGCAGAGTCACCGCAGTCTTAATTCCTCTTTTGCATTAAAGTTGGATCTTCTAGTCTCTAGACAGAGTGGCTCGCTCCCTGTGTAAAAACATTAAAAGACAGAGGCACGACGGCGTCACCGCAGGGAGATGGCAGCCCAATTGAGCACGCCATGCTCAAGCTTTAGCGAGAAAATTAAAAGAGTGTGTCAGAGTGTGTGTATGTGTATGTTAATGCAAGCCAGATATCACCCATTTTCATGGCATGTGGGGGGTCCAGGCCCCCTAATAAAGTACGCATGCAGTGAGTGGGCGAGATGAGTGAGTGTCTGTCTGCGAGACTAACTGACTTTCACGTTTCAATAAAAAAGAAAAACCAACTCATTCATCACTGCCTGTGGCCCCTGGAGGCATTAAACAGCCTTCAGGGACACTGAATGGGTCACATGAGTTAACAGAGGAACAAGGACAGCTCATTCAACCTAATAAATTCAACATGTAACTGTTCTTCAATGGTTAATGATTCAGCATTCCTTCTCATTTAGATAATTCCCTTCAATTCTCTCATTAATCATGTCGTCTGAGCAAATATATACAAACCTTTGAGACTGCCAAGTTCCTTAAATAACTGAGCTTTGGGTAACTGAGTTTGTGTGCTGTGGGTGATAAAGATAGGAAGAAAGAACAAACTTAACTTTATGGCCTTACTGATGGTGCTGGCCTGATCAAATGGTGCCTTTCTTATCACTAATATAATTTAAGGTCCACCTTTGAAGCAGAGAACAGGACAAGCCCAGTCCTGCATTCAATTTTATAGATTTAGCAGCTAAAATGCACAGAGCTGTTAACTGATCTGAACAAAAGCCAGGACCAGCTCCTGAACCCCTTCAATAATAACATTAATAAGAGACAGGAGTGCTTTGGCTTTTGGTTGTAGAAGATAATGTACTGATGTAGTAAAGAAGTTAAGTAATATCTGCTATCAGACCCGGATATATCTCGGGGTTGACAGACAGATTCATCACTGCAGAGGTTGTACTGGACTACTGTGGTGAAGCATGACAGCAACGCTGTCAATTTACTGATTGATCTACGGTTCTACCCTCACCTATGGCCTCGTGCTCTGGGTAGTGAGCAAAAGATTGAGACTGCTGATCGAAGCAGTGGAAATGAACCACGACACTCTTATCTTCAGAGATAGGGTGACAAACTCGGTTCAAAAAGGTCCCAGAGTATAGCTACTACTCCTCCTTATCGAAAGGAGTCAGGTGGTGGTTTGGGTGGTTTGGGCATTTGACTAGGATGCCTCCAGGATAATTCTTAGGTGAGGCAGCTGAAGGAGGTTTCTGGAGGTTGGAAGTCAGGACAGCTCTGCCTAAACCGCTTAGAATGCGACTTAAACAATGCAGCAACATTTCTGTGATCTAAAAATATGAAAATACCAACATTGTGTGCTGGAAATTCTGAGACTAAACACACTTAGAACCCATCCAATTTTAATGCATCCATAGAGAATACAGTTTGCATAAGTTTTTGGCTTCAGAACTGCCCTAATTCTCCATTGCACGGACTTTAAAAGGTGTTTGAAACATTTCTCAGAGATTTTGGTCCATACTGACATGGCAGTGTCACACAGTTGTTACAGATTTGTCAGCTGCACATCCATAGTGTGAATCTCTTATTCCACTTCATCCCAAAGGTTGATTTGAGTACAGTGAACTCATTGCCATATTAAAAAAACAGTCTTAGATGATCTGAGCTTTGTGACATGGCACATTATCCTGCTGGAAGCAGCCATCAGAAGATGGGTACATTGTAGTCATAAAGGGATGTCTCAGCAACAACACTCAGGTAGGCTGTGGCATTTAATTCTTGCTGAATTGGTAACAAAGGGCCCAATGTGTGCCAAAAAAATATCCCCCAAACCATTAGACCACCAGCAACAACTTGAACCGTTAATAAAAGGCAGACTGGATCTATGGTTTCATGGTGTTTACACCAAATTCTGATTTTCCCATCCAAATAATTCAGCAGAAATTATCTCAGACCAGGCAGAATTTTTCTAATCTTCTCTTGTCCAATTTCATTGAGGCTGTTCCAACTGTAGCCCAGTTTCCTCTTCCTCTCCGAAAGAAGCACCTGGTGTGGTCTTCTGCTGCTATAGCCCATCTGTTCTGCTATGTTGTGCGTTCAGAGAGGCTCTTCTGCAGACACTGGCTGTAATGCGTGGTTATGCTGCTGTCTTTCTATAAGTTCAAAGCAGTCTGGCCATTCTCTCCTTTTGACCTCTGGCATCAACAAGCCATTTTCACTTAGAGAACCACTGCTCGCTGGATATTTTCTCTTATTTTGGACAATTCTCTGTAAACCATAGCTTGTGCAGGAAAATCCCCAGCAAATCAGCAGCTTGTGAAACACTCATGCTTTCAATGTCACCAAAATCACCTTTCTTCCCCATTCTGACATTCAGCTTGAACTTCTTGACCATGTCATATGTGCATCGAGTTGCTGCCATTGATTAGATATTTATTTTAATGAGCAGCTGAGTTGTTATACCTTATGAAGTCACCAGAGTACAATTTACACTATTGTTAAATAGTCAGAAACTGCCAGAAAAATGCAGTCTTGTCAAAAATGGCCATACAGACTATTGCTTTTTCTGTACACATTCTGATCCTGCAGATATGCACAGTCATCCCTAAAGATCCACTGTTAGTGAGGAAAAATCTTGATTAAATGTGGATTTAAAGAATTTTAAGACATTTTGGGGACCAGCAGGCACTCTGTGTTATGCTTGAGCACAGCAGATTCTGAATCAAAATACAGGTGAGCATTTCTTCAACGTTGATGCTAAATCAGGCAGTCCAGCTAAAAGTTTTGTACACACAACCTATGTTCCATGTGGCTAGCTAGTTGAAAGAGCCTATACCATAATAATGCAGCCAGATCTGTCTTCTGATCCTTCATCTCACATCTTCTCTTCCTCATCAATCCCGTCATGGTTTGATCTGGCCAGAGGTGAGATGTGAGCTGCAGCCTTTTAGCCCGACACTGTGTGTATTTTGAGCCAGAGATGGAGAAAACCGCACATATTTGCTAAAGAGGTTCACTGAACTTTTGTTCTTGTCTTAATGTGGGTGTGAAAGAAGGTGAAGACATCAGTGAGAGAGAGAAACTGTAAAAGTATGGATCTGCTGTGTGAGCGTGTGTGGTCTGCAGTGTGAAGAAAGTTTTCAGGCAATTAGTCTTTAGGTAACAGAAACATCGAATATTTTAGGTCACACACTGTCACATCAAACATCCACACACTACATACAGATTTCCAAGATCAGTTGTGACAGCCAGAACAAAGAGAGAAAGCCACAGGGTTCCCAACAGACCAATAGCTGTAGCAAGCACATCAGACAAGGGAGACTGTGCTGTGTTTTCTTTTTTTGGTTCACTTTTTCCTTCACTGACAGATTATCTCAACGCTGAATGTCCCAAGTGAGTTTTTTGAAATTTTTACTTTTTAGCCGAAATATTACACCATTTACCTGAGACAATGCAATGAATGAAACACTGGCAAGATCAGAAGCCAGTGCTGTTTTTATAATATTAAACTCAACTGCTGCCACAATGAGAAAAACTTTAAAAAGACGTTTCACATAATTAAAGGTATATACATATTGTTACATAACATGTTAGATACAAATAAAGTGCCTGAAAGCCACTAAAATTAAAAATAACTGCCTGTTTCTGAATAAATCCACAGTTCGTGACAGCAGATAATTGTTGCTTAAACCTGTGCTTATTTTAAATATGGCTAAGCCCTGACTAACTCTAACTAACCTTGCTGCACATTTAATGATAATAATTAAAAAGAAAAACCTGCAAAATACACAGTACAGGATAAGGATGACTGTCCATCTTTGCACGTGTTAACGCACTCAATGTGATGAGAAGTCATCATATATCTGCCACGCCAACCCACAGGCAACACGCTGCTGCCTTTTGTCATTAGTAAAGACAGTAGGGCATAATGGAATGGACCAAGAAATTATTAAAAACCAGCTGGAGGGAACTGTACTATTTATGTTAAGGAAATGTGCCTTTCAAACGCTGGTAGAAGCCAGCTCTGATACTTCTTAGTTTTGAAATTAATTAATCTCAACACAGTGACACTTTTACAAGTAATGTTTTCTGCTTTCATACTATAGGCCACACTTACCATCTTTTTGTCATGCACATGCACTTCTGTGGAAAGTGCATGCAGATCTCAAATAAATCAAAAAATTTTTAGCATGAAATTAGCTGTTCTGACTAGGTTACTTTTAGTTACTTACTTTTTCTTTACGCTCATTAAAAAAAAAATCAACAATCAGACTTCTTGTTGAAGCCGGAGAAGGCAACACGTTTTCACATCGTTGGACAAAGAACTGATAATCTTTCAGCATATTCATTTTTTCTGGCTCAAAAATGTGACTCTATGGGGTGGCTAAACATGCAAGCATGATTGATCCACATATACTTAATGCAAAAAGTCTCTGCCTCCTTAATTAATAGAAGTCTTTGTTTTTCAAATGCCCAAACTGACAAGAAAATGTAGAGTTGTATTTGTGATTGTAACTGTAAATCAAACTGATTAAAATTAAAATTCTTTACCTGTACATTAGTTCTGTTTAGGCTTTCTTAGCTCCTAGTACAACACAGTCAGCTCGGTTTCACTTGTGAAAGCAGAGCAATGCAGACACTTGGGTGTGCAACTTTAAATGCAAAAAAAATGATGTCCACTGCAGAGCAAATACAATGCAATAGCACAGATTATGCTTTGGAAATAGAGCTACAGGAAAAAAGCCTGTCCATTTCTGCTGATTTTTTCTTAAATATCTTCATAAATCATATGTCTGCAGAAAAAGTGTGAACACAAACATGCCAGAGATGCATTCAGGGGTGGTCGCAAAAGTAAAGAGACCACAAATGCAGAGCACTGTGAGCAAAATGTGTCCCTTTCTTGAGGTCTTGAATAGTTAATTTGTGAGTATGCCAAACCTCTGAGGTTAGAACCATAGACAGCTGTTTGAATCAATGTCTGGCTCCTTAGTAATGACCTCAGCAAAGCACCACACAAGAACTCAGAGTCATGGAGGTGTAGGTATCAACATATCCAACAGGCCGGGTCTGTAGGATTAGTATTTGGAAAAGTACCAAGGTTTATATTTGTGAGAATATGAATAAGATTATCAAAGAAGGTAGACAGTTCACACTCTCAATCAGGCAGTGTGGGCTAAAAATGCAGGCACTACACCAGCAGGGGTAGGGGGCAGGAAAAGTCTGGGCTGGATCAACCCAAAGTCCAAACAACCACAAAACCAGGCAGAGCTCTTTCCTTACTGCAACCTGCTGGAGAGTTTTCCCCTTGGTGACTCTTAAGGTGGTCTGAAAAAGTGTCCAATTTACTTTACATCATTCGACAACTGCTTTATAAATTAGCACTGATTTTTTAAAAAAACTTACTCAAGACTTTCCGCTGGCACTGCATTACCTTTCCAATGAACGCAACTACTGGATTTAGTGCAAGTCAACGCTCCCACTTTATTGTAAAATAATAGATGTTGCCACCCACTATAGGTCACTCTAATTGCTTGAACATAACCTGCCAGGCTACCTCTAACCATGCGCCTTTGTTAAAACTGACTCCTTAATAACAGATGGCATCTGGTGGCTATTTTTGCTCCAACAGAAACTTGGTTGTAACAACTTTACTGGCTCTGGCAATGTTGGCAGTATTATACAGAGCTATAGAGGACCACACCTAGTCTGTCCCCCTTATCCTCTGTGCAGTGTGAAGGCGGCAAACTCGCATGTTGGTGGAAACCTACCTCAATCTCTTGGGCCATAAATGACACCAAACCTGCCAGGGAAGCCTCCCATTCCTCCCCCCACCGCCTCTCATTCTCCACGAACCACAGATGATAGCCATAACACACGGCATGACTCTCCACACCTCTTTAAGTCATGATGACTCCAGCCAAAACAGCCACAGACAAAACACAAACCTACCTCTTCATCTCCTGTCTCTCTCAGCCTCCAAAGAAGCTCCAAGGGCAAATGACATGTCTGCATTTTTAGATTCATCAACTCAGCTTCACTCTGGATTACATGATAAATAGTTTGATTAAATGCTTTAACACATGATAGCTATACTTATATAGAACATATCAGTATTTTGTACAGAATATAGTTGTTAATGCTGATTAATCCTCAAGCAACTGCGCTGATTAGCAACTATATACAGTACTGTGTAAAAGTCGCAAGCCACCCCTCATTTCTTTACATTTTGCTAAGAAAAATGGGAAATCATGATAATGATTTATTGAAACCCACAAATAAATGGAAATACAGTACATAAGGAAAAAACAGAGTTTTTACAATTCTAACGAGCTTGAAAGTCATTACTTGGTGTGGACACCTCTATTCATCAACGCAGCCTTAACTTTCTAAGGTAAGCTTTCTTTTAATGTCTTGATGTAGTCTTCAGAAATATATCGCCAGGCTTTGTGAAGGACATTCCAAAACTCTTCTTTGGATGTTGGCTGCCTTTTATTCTGTTGTCTTTCAAGTTGAACCCGCACTGCTTCGATAATGTTGAGTTCAAGACTCTGGAGAGGCCAAACTACGACTGATGGTGTTCCATTATGCATTTTCTCTATCCAGTCAGGCTTTCACTGCATTGGTAGTGTGATTGGGATCACTGTCATCCTAAAAAATGAAGTCATTGTCAATCAAACGCTTTTCAGATGGCATTGCATGGTGGATCAAAATCTGACTGTACTTTTCTACGTTTGTAATTCCATCAATTTTGACACAATCCCCAACACCACTGGCTGAAATACACTCCAAACCAAGACAGAGCCTCCACTATGTTTTACAGATGGTGGTAGACCTCAATGACTGTAGAAAATATGAATGACTTGAAGGCTCCTCAAAAGTAAAGCCAAAACATGTCTTCTTCCCCCTGCTGGTTGGCTGCAGTATAGGGCTTAAGTCCTGCCCCCTCCATGTTAGGGGATGGGACAAAGTCAAACAAAGGTGAAAAAGTTCTCAGATAAATTTTTCCTGAAGATGGTTTGTACCAATTTAATGGTTATCATCATGCTGATTTGAGTTCAAAGGGTCATTTTTCTCATAACTTTGTTTGAAACTACTAATTTCATGCTGTAAAATTGGGGCGTAACCTCAGGATCGGCAGCTCTGATTGACCGCCAATCTGGCGTATATCTACTCAGGGTGCATGTTCTATGCCATCCCAGAGATCATGTGGGCAGAAGTTAGAAACAGCAACTCCACCCCCAAATCACTATTGCTCAAACTCTGGCTCTTGCAAGATGAGATCATTTTTGATGAGACTTTGGCAAACAACAGATCAATCAACTGAAGGGCCAGATGAATCTCTCAAGTGCTGTCAAGTCTTTGCTCAATTTTGTCCTATTTCTTAACATTAGAACACTAATGTTTGGTGATTTTCACCCATGCGATTGTGGTACATTGGTGTTTTAGGATTAAGGAAGTGACTTTCAGATACTGCTCATCTGCTGTAGGCATTTTTTGGACTGACAATTCTTCTTTTGTCCTCCAACTGTCCACTTCCCAGATTTTTTTTTTAAATATACACACTGCACACCATGCCGAGATATGCAAAGTTTTCACAGCTCTCCGTAAATTACCTTGTTGGTGCAAAAATATGTTTTACTTAGATTTAACTAAAGAAATAGGAACAAATTAAGTTTTCTGCAATAGGCTGAAGACATAATTTGAAACAGTTTTTTGCCAAGTTGTCTTTTGGGTGTAGCCACAACACAGGTTCATCCCTTTAGTTAGGTTCCTTTTTGTGCTTGATTCACAGATCAGTGTTCAGCAGCTTAAAAAACAAAAAAATCCTCTAAAACTGGCCAGGTACAAGGACCAGACCAAAAATAAGCAAAAAAAGCAGCCAAAGAAAAAGTTAAAACACCTTAAGAAAGTCTGAAGAACTATTGCTCAAGACCACTAAAAAAAAATTACAAGAAAGTCTGGCTCCTTGGAAGCAAAAAGAAATGAGGGTGACTTAAGACTTTTGCACAGTATTGTAGTTTATGTAGGAATTCTATTTTTCTTTGCCTCAATAACACTATAATAGCATGTAATCTTAAAGCATGTTTGAGTGAATTATGCATTACAGCACGCTTGTATTTTAATACCAAAATAAAAATGAACTGGTTACTCAAATGCTTTGATCATCCAGACCGACAACGAAGTTGTCAGTCTGGATGCTTTTCAATCCTTTGTCACTTCCATGTTTCTATTTCAAACTAAATCTAAATAAACATCTGGCTTAGATGTGTTAGATTTTAAACATTTTGTGCAGAAAAACTCAAAATATTCTGATTAGCCAAAGAGCTGGACATTTTAATAACCAAAATGAGATGTCTAATTATGTAATAAGTGACCCTACTTGGTCACTTGATGGTTAAAAGACATCAGACGATAAGTTTATGCAAAAGAGAGTCACATGCGCATGAGAACATCAGTAAAGCCGGAAGTCTTGTATCCTGTCAGGTGTTTCAGAGATATCTGTCCTGCTACAGAATTCTTCCTTATCTGCTCAGTGAAGCGAGTTGTTGGTTCCACTTGACCTGCTTCATCTTTTCATCTGCCCCACTGGGGTCAGCTGTCAAGAAGCCAAAACAAACTCCCTTGATCATAAATGCTTACAGACACCAGGCCGACAGGCTGATGAAGAGATGAGCACGTTCTTTGGACTAATGTGATATTATGTGGACAAATGTGCACAGATTAAAAAAATAGCAGCATGCACTTTGTCCGAGTCAGATTTTACTTTGTCTTTTTGTATTTTGTCGGAATTTGACTGTCTCTGGTGTAGTACCAGGGGGCACAAGGGTTCTTAAATAAATTGATGAATAATATAAATTTTAAAAATAACAGAATTAATCAGCTGCCTCTCCAGTCAGTTTCTCATCCCGTGGACAGACTTTGGCTCAATTGTCTTGATCTCCAGGTAGCCGTGGCAGTCCTTGATCTGCTCTAAAGCCTTGTGAGGCTGGCATAAGACATCTAGGTCGCAGCTGCTCTCCAGACCAGAATGAATACTACTGTCACCGGCTGCAGTCCATGACAGTGAAATTGGGAGTCTGTCCAACCAAATGACCACAGGATGAGTATTTGGTGAACAGGCAAATGATATTGAGGACTACTACAATCGCGACCTGCTCAGTCTGCCAGGGTGGAAACAAAAGATGGGAGGAGACGGGCTAGCTGATTAAAACATTAAGCCACAGCTAGTGCACCATAAACTACAGTTCCTCTAGTGGCCACTGGAGGCTGGCTTCAAAAGCAAGTCAATCGCCACTGGCTCCCATATTATTAATGTCAAAGGTTACAGCATATGCAGTGACGGTATTATTTGGGTCATTGATTAATTTATTGATTATTCCATCAATTAAGTGAATATTTGGATGAGAAATTTAATTTGCCCTCCAGCTCAAAAATTTAAGTTAAAGCATTAATAACGGCCTTTTATAGCATTATCGCTATTGAACCTACCATAAAAATTCTGATCTGCAACTCTACCAGATTTGATGCAAATAGATGCACAAAATTTCACCTATTTTAGTCACAGCAGTATTAAGATTACATCAGGAAGGGAATCCGGCGTAAAACCTCTGCCAAATTACTAATGCAGAGTAATCCACTGTGGTGACCCCTTAGGGAGACTACAGGGGAGCAGCTAAGGGTACATTCAGTATTAGGCAACCACTGTATTTTAGCCATTTTGGAGATGAAGTGTGCAGTTCAGACTAGTTTCTATGCTTTCTGCTGGGCAATTTGACCTTTGAGTTCACATTATTTTAAAATAATTTATTTACTAATAAAAATGAAAATAACACAGTAATAGGACAGCATGCTATTGTTTTCCTTCAATGTGTATTTCTCATTATCCTACACTGTGGTCAACAAGAGAAAACTTAAAAAAATACAGTAAAACTGTTCACAATAAAGGAGTGAAAGTTTGGCACTAAACTACCCCCATATACATTAAGTGCAGTTGTTTCAAAACATTTTACAAATAAATGCAGTCTCTATAAGACCCAACAGAATTTCACGTTTTGTATAACTACTTATAAAATGATTTGCTCTAAATCAAGTAAAATTTTGTGGCACTCTTAATCTTCCATACAATAAAACACTTTCTAAAAAGCAAAGCTCTTGTGAATTTCAGAAGCAGAATACCATGTTTTCCTCTTCTTTTCAATCATGTTTGACAGTGAAAAACACTGAAACATGAGTTGAACAGTGTACTTACTTCACTCTGTTCGGCTATGCACAAAAGCCAGTATATGTACTAAACACATTCTAGCAACTCAGGCAAATCACTAAAAATGTTCGGCACGAACTGATCATGTACCAACACATTTGAAAGCTCTCTCTGTGGGCTCACAGGTGGTTTGAAGTGTAACTGGGCAGTTACTCTAGTATAACAAGCATAGAAACTCTTAACATAGTTAACTTTACTAGCAAGCATCTCGACTAGCAATCACACCGATTTACGTGAAAACGCTCCGGTCAGTGGACTGAATGTATAAACTGGGTGATTTCTCCTGAGATGCTGAATAATCGAAATCATTCTATTATGGCATGCTAATTCTGATTTACAATGGACACACTGTACAGTATTTCGCTTTTTCTTTTGTTTGAAATTAGGGTTGTTTTTTTTTGTCTTTTTCTGTTCCTCAACATCATTTTTCCTCTTCATTCATCAAGCCAGCAAATCAAATCTGCTACACATAATGTAGCACAAGCACACTGAGAATAATAATCCCGGTTATCACTGAACAGTACTCTCGCATGGATTAAATGAAACATCGAAGCAAATAATTTGCACTGTGGATTTTTTTTTGGTCACTGAATTATTCAAGTTATTCGAATTGTTGCTGCCCTACTGGTGATCTGGTTCATGCTAACAGGTTATTACACCTGGGACTCAAGTAAAGTTAATGTGTGGGAATTGTTGACTTACATTTTCATAGTAATATTAAATGGAATGATACCGCAGGTTTATTCCAGAAGATTTTCTAAGCTTACAATTTCTTATGAATGTTAGCACTTCTGGTAGTGAGCTTTATTCCATCATTTTCTGTGAATACGTGACACACTATGATGAGCAACAAAAACATCTGACACAAAAAAGCCAAATAAAATTTCAACACAAAAATACAACATAAGCACAAGATTTTAGTGTTAGCCTCTCAATCACAGTGCAGAAAAATCTCACCAGTTTAAAGCAGTAAAATGCACAAAGAAATATATCACTGAAGAGAAAAATAATCTCTCCTTTGTTAGTAGCCTCAATAAAACAATGCAGAACAGCCCCGATGTGCAACAATCAGGTGCAACAATCATTCATTCATCTCCACAGGAAATGGGTTTTCTTGATTGTTATTGCTTTCCTGCCAGCATGTACAGCCCACAGGTGCATTTTACAAGTTCAAGTACTGTCTAAAGGTGCTGTTAGAAGTCATTTAGGAACTGTGGGAGATCATTACCTGCAGGAGGAGGAGATGAAGCAAGTCCACATGAAGTTTGTAACAAAAAAAAATTACCACACTTTATAAAACTAACAGCAATAGTGCAACGTTACAAATTGTTGATTCCTCAGTGGTTTCACAGCACAAGAGGTTAAGCTTTCAGAGGATAGATTAAGCCATTATACAACTACCACTACAGTGCCCTCAGGTAAGGCAATTAAAAGACTCCAAAACTTCAAGTCTTCTGGCTCAGGCACACACAGACACGCATACAAAAATCTATAAGAATTGTGGCCCAATAGGTTGTTTTGCATTTGTAAAAATGCATAATCACAAAAATGATGGACCACATCTCATTCACTACTGAGGGCTTGAATTTCACTGGGGGAATGTGGCTATTGCACATACTTTTTAGGGTTCTAGTAAATCTAAGCCAACATCTGACCTAGACAACACCTAGCAAGCGCTCTCTATAAGGCTACGAGTTCCTTTGCTTTTTCAGAAACTCTCACTAGCATACATGGACAGGCTCTAAAGATGTGTACATGGAGGCATAACAGCTAAAAATGTAAATCTATATCAGCTGATATGAAAAAAGCAGGGGTGTGGATGGCTCACGTTACCCCATTAGCATATGGCAGTTCTGGTGAAGTTATGACAGGTAACTAACATCATTAAGATCTAAAGCCAAGTTTCAAGATTGAAAATATCTTTGGATTCAACTTATAGCATTCAAATGAGCCACTTGATTTTTAAAATATACAGTGCTCACATGATGTGTCAGAGGACATGGAAACAAACGGAGAAGAAAAAAAAAGACAGCCACTGAAACAAAGACAAAGAGCTGAAACTGCAGAAGTTGCAGTTGGAGGTGAAAGATAAAACACAATCTGAGGTAAGAACAGGGCAATAAAATTTATTTCAGAAAAGAATGTCCATCATTGCCTGTCTCACAGAACCACCATCAGGCTTTCCTGTGTGTGAGGCTGTTGTGTTTGTTTGGCCAGCATGTCCTGGCTGCAGCAATCTGTTGTCTATTCTCTAAGCTTTGTATGGGTCACTAAAGCCACTGTACATACACACCTCCAGGAAAAGAGGCCTGCTGTAACATCGAGATGATCGTGGCAAAGCTGACCTGAGCTACCTCTTGACAGCACACCAGAGAAATGCTGGCGTCACTCTGCAGTAGTTTTTCCAGGGTCTGCTTGCCCAGGCTTGGCTCTGCAGTAATGAGGAATGTGATCAGGTCGACCTTTGAACTGACCTGATTGCTCACAGTAACCATGCAATGGGAGGAAAACGAAGGAAAATACACATCCTGAGAGGAACACAGACATTTAGGGGCTTTTTTGTAATGGTATTTTACTCCAAAAATGATTCCATCTTCATTTATTATCTGCAGGTGAGACCAGCATCCAGCTTAAGGCCTGATCCCAGCCACACAAGGACAGGGCTGCTCAATTTAGGTAAAAATCAGAATTGTGACCATTTAACAAATTAAACACCATGCATTTATAGAACAGGTAAATTCCTTAAAGTTTTAATACTAAAGGAAGAACAAAAATGGTAAGGAAGGAAGATAGCCCAATTTTATTTTTTCCCCATTTTTTTTAAATCGTGAAGCCAGCCTTGTTGCCAATCCATGAAGACCCGAGACATCCAGCCATGAATGTCTAATGGGGTCAAAAAAAGCCCCATGTAGCAGCAGCCTTGTGAGCCTTTGGAGACCTGCACAGAAGCCATAGGGAGACTGACAGAGAGCCCAAGCAGACAGCCAGCTGACACTTCTTTCACATGCTGGCAAAAGTGAGAGACGCTTGGCAATCCAAGGACAAACGCAACCACAAGCAACTGTTAAAAATCCTTACACTGGTTCACCCACGTAAACCCTGTGACTTTTACTTCCTCCAGCTGGAGCATATCGCAGCAGACAAGGAGCACATGGCACAGAAATCAGAAGTTGTGTTTTTTTTCCTGAAAAGTGAAAAGCACTGATGGTGGATCTAAGAACAGCGCTCACAGCATGGCAATCTGGCTTTTTCATGGCATAACACATAACCATATTTGTCACCAGCTGTCAAAAGGTAAATGTCAGAGCCACAGATATTCTTATTTACAGTTTTTCTTAAAAGGTGAAAATCAACAGTTTTCACAAGTATTAGTTTTCCACAACTTTCTGCAAATGTTTCACAATAAAAGTCGTGTTAAGGATGTGTTTCGGTCCAGCAAAGCGATAAAGCCAGGGTTTGGCATAACTAGTGCCCAACAACAAAAAAAATATGTTGAGCAACTCGAATGGCCAGCTGCTGGGTTTGGGCCAGTGAGAGTGTTTCCACCAATCACAGTAAAGAAATTCACCTGTGCCACAAACAGGCTGCGAAAGCCGATTTTTCCTTGCTATCAGTCGACTATTTTTTCACTGAAGGAAGCTTTTGTACTTGATGAAATAAAGACTGATAACACACCAGGACGGTGGCACTGGCACTGCATGGCTCAGCAGCACCATGCTTCACTGGCATTTGTGACCAAAAAATAGGGGTGTACAAACTGTAAATTATCGAGGAATTTGTGTGGAAATAAGGGTACTGCATAATTAACCCCCAAGTAGCCCCACAACCCACGCCACCCCCACCCACCCACCCTCTCAACACAAAGGTTGATAGCATAGGAACAGTGAAGACAACACCCAGGTAAGGTAAAAGAAAAAAGGAAAAGTGTTCAATATTGTAATCACACTCAAAACCTTCCCAAGTAAAAACCCAATACAAGTCCTTTATTAATCCAACTTATCAACAAGATAAAGCCCTGCCTGTCTCACACAGCAACAAAGTTATAGGATAAAACAAGTTAAAATAAAACCCGTCTGTAAACAGGTAAACTGCTAGCTTAGTTTGCCACAATCTTTGAATTTGGAAATTTTTTTGTAATTTTTGCTGTAGGCTGACAGACAAATTGATGGGGTATCTGCAATAATACGGACACTGTATCGGTCTGCTGTGGTAAAGAGAGAACTAAGCATTAAAGTGAAGCTTTTGATTTACTGGTCAATCTACACTCCTACCCTTACCTATGGTCACGAGCTCTGGGTAGTGACCAAAAGAATGAGATCATGGATACAAGCGGTAGAAATGAGCTTCCTCTAAAGGGTGTCTGGACTTAGCCTTAGAGATAGAAGTAGAAGCTCGGTCTGACACACCTCAGCATTTCCCTGGAAGAGTTGGAAGGACATGGTCGGGGAGAGGAGGGCCTGGACATCCCTTCTTAAAACGGGTAGTCTCAGATATGCGGCAGAAAATTGACTGATTAATGGATAAAAAGTAAATGTAGAATTTGTACAAACTGCACCATGCAGTAACTAACCAGGAGTAGAGCAAAAGTACTGAAATAGAGCGATGGATTATACTAATGTCACTTATTATATCAAACAGAAGGGATAAGAAAAGGCTGGTTATCTTGGGCTGCTGAGTTAAATTAAGGTCAGTGACTATAAGATGACATACACTGTTTATGTGAATGAAGCAAGGGCAGATAAAATTACATTAGAAGGAAATTTTATGACTCTGTCTGTCAAAATGACAGACAACATGAAAGTCTAATGCAACCTCCAACTTAAATCCCACCGAGACAGTTTGTCCTAAAACATAGACTGCTCCACGGCGTTGCTGCACATCAATCGCCAGCGCTTCTCTTCAAACTTTCCCCGAGACAAACAACCAAGCTTCAACTTGTAGTGTAACTGTGCTGTCTCTGCTGCTGGTGCCAACAGTGTAATTCAGTATAATGGTGAGACAGTAACACAACAGAGTCCTTCCCAAAGGAAACTAACGGGATCATTTTTTGTACAAAATGAGTCTGTGGTTCATTAGCTTCGGTCTAACCAGTGTTATTAGAGCTATTTCAATCTGTATAAAAGACGTCTAAGCTGGTCTTCCTGTAATTACAATGGGCTGAGTCAACTGCCCACAACCAAATGGTCTTCCTCAAGGGCGATGTGGATACGCTGGTAAAAGTCAAACACTCACTTTGTTGTGACCACATTAGTGTCAGGTACAGCTACAGTGTAACAGACATACGGGCGCACACACGCACATGCAAATTAACACACAAACACATAAATGCACTCACAGTCATAAACAGCAGCCCTGCCCTCACCAGGCTTAACACCAGCTAATTGCTCATGTATGGTTCCTTTCACTACACACACACAGCCTGTAACAAAGCGCGCTGGCTTGCTGGTCCTGGCTGTCTACAACTGTGACGTCTCACATGTGGCGTGTTGTTGATATAAGGAGCAACACAAGCGGAAAATTGGAGCTCGTGCTGTTGAAGCCAGACTTCAGACTTCCTGATAGGAAGAGAGTGGAGGCTGGCCCATGTATACATTCATATACAGCTCAGAGCTCCCAACTGGGTCCTTAAATATTAGCGTGGGTCTCCTCCAGAGGATGCGTTGGAACGATGCTCTGTCACCATTTTCCCCCTTAGTGAGGAAAAAACATTCACCTTTACCAAGAGCCAGTTGAAATTCAATCAGAGAAGTTTATTTCATTGAAGGGAACCAACAAACACATATTCACAAGTCAAAGCTGTCATACTGATATTTAAAGTGTGTTGTCAACTTCTGCAACTATTTAAAATATGCAAGAAAACCATCCATCCATTTTCTGCCACTTTTTTGGGTCTGGCTCACGGGGACAGCGCTAGAAGCAGAACGCCTTTTGCTCAGCCACCTGCAACTCTCTTGGGGGAGACCAAAGAGTTCCCAAGCCAGCCGAGATATATGTCCTGGATGTACCTTGGGGCCTCCTCCCTGGGGGACACACCCAAAACACCACATCTAGGAGACATCTCAGAGGTATCCTAGTCAGCTGCACAAACCACCTCAGCTGGTGGCCTTTCGATGTGGAGAAGTAGCAGCTCTACACTGAGCCCCCCTCTTGCCTCACATACAACTTACTCACTTACACTTATTCAAGAACCATAACAACAACAGTTGCTCCCTTGCCTTCTCCCCAGGGGGTCGCCACAATGGATTAAACCACATTGCTAATTTGGCAGAAGGTTTTATGCTGGATGCCCTTCCTGACACAACCCTCCATGGAGAGAGGGTCTTCTGTCCCTACCTGAAGTTGAACCAGGGACCTTTCACTCATAAGGCAAATGTGTAACCAAAAAAAAAAAAAAAAAAAAAAAAAAAAAAACCACAA